>UFQX01005228.1:41468-106692 GCA_900497675.1 Arapaima gigas | reverse complement strand
GGGGGGGGGGGGGGGGGTCATCAGTTTAACCAAAACACGCTTTGAACTGTGGAATGAATCCAGGGCACATGGTGGACGTTCCCACAAAGCCTGAGCCGGATTCAAATGAAATGATTTATTTGCACGAGGCTATTTATATTTTGCAGGACAGAATAACAAGTAAGAAATGCATGTCGGGGTTTTGCTGAGCTACCTCCTAAATCACAGGCGCTTTTAAAGGCGGAGAGATCAAATGCAGTCACCACATCTCTTCCTGTCACTTTTGCGACGCTGTGCATGGCTTTCATAAAGCCCAGTTTCCTTTCCGTGTTGCTGTAGTAGGCATCCTTTAACAGACAAGCACAAGGGACACTTCAGAAGGCGATACCTGAGATTTTATTCACTGTCCGGATGGATCACACGTTAAACCCAATTCTATCAGCTCAACAGGCAGGCTATGATCTGTGGGACCAGCTGAGCCAGAGCCAGGCATCACTGCATTGTGTCTGGTTTGTCACCTGAAAGAGGTTGTCGGGTCTCTTCCCAAAGGCCTTTTCGTGCTGACTGGCGCCCTCCCGCACACTGTGCTCCAGGTGGCTGAACAGCGGCCACAGCACGTGGTTGCAGTGGAGGATGTATCCGTGCAGGGAGAGGTCGCTGGTGGAGACCAGGTAGTGGCTCGCCTCCTCCATGTTCCTGTACACTTTGGACACAGAAGAACAGGGTGGTTTTGCGTCACATCACCTCTACTCACAACATAGGCGGAACTGACACCGCACATCAAACGCCAGGCTGGGGCTGTGCAGACTTCAAACATCCAGTTCTCATCAAACGAGGAAGAAAAAAAATCAGTTTCAATTGGAGTTTAGAAGCACTAACACAGCATTTTAAAGTCGAAAATCCCACAGTGCCCATTGGAAGAAGGCAGAGGGCTGCAGTCTTTTGGCCTGAAGGAGCCAGGTTCAAATCCCATGTCCTGTTGTAGTTCTCTTGACCAAAGTGCTTACCTTGAACTGCTCCAGTCAAAATTACCCTGCCATATACGTGGGTGAACCCTGGTAAATAGCTGTATGTTGTCAATCGCTTTGGATGAATAAATGCACACAGTGTGTGTAAATACAGAAGTTCTGTGGTTAGTGAAACTGCACTTTAATGCCGAGAGAAACATTTTTATTATATGTTAATTTATATGACAACTTTGTTACTGTTATTGTTATTAAGCAACTTACCACGTTATTACAGCCATTCATGTACTATCATTTATGCCCCTATACAACTGGGTGATTTTTATGGTGTCAGTTCAGGTTAAGCAATTCAGCTAAGAGGTTTGATCCAGACTCTGGTCTTTCCATCACAATATGATGCCTCTACCTGTTCCCCATATTTGTTGGTTTTCTAAGAGACACGGTGGTCTCACCTGTGGCCCCCCCCTGCTGCAACTTCCCTAGGAGACCCAGGGAGACGGCAGCATCCAGCAGGCGCTCGGTGCCCACCACAGAGGCGGGGATCTTTTCTGCTACCTGCACTGCAGTCAGACCCTGCGTGGCCTCCAGCAGGTCGAACACCTTCAGCTCCGAAGCGGCAAAAAGAGTCTGAGATTGAAGATGAGGAGCAAAGTTCAGCAACAAACATGAGGCGAGAACATTTAAACCTTCATTATCCATGAGATTCTGAGCACGTTTTAAAACAATGTACTATTTGCACAATCTTAAAGTTACACACTTGTGCCACAAACGTAAATGCAAACCAAAAAAGGTTTTGAATAAATAACAATGCAGCAGATAGAGACGTGCGGAGCCTGTTAATCCCCGAGGAGATTATTTCTCCAACAGTGGGGTTGAAAGGTAGGACTTCAGTTAAAAGCAAAAATTAAATCAATTAATCTGAACCAATTACATAACAAAATGTTAGAGTTCAGTGTTTTTCACTCAATTAAATGTATTACATTACAGTGAAATGTTCATATTAAATCACAGGCACCTTGGAGGCTTTGAACCCGTCCATCAGATCCGCGATCCTCTGAGGGAAGACGGGGCCGTCTGCCCTACGGCCCCCGTGGAGCGTGTTCTTTGTATGTTCAGTGTGGCTGCTTGTTTCAGCCGCCTCAACCTTCTGCTCGCATTTTGACTGTCCGTTCAGCCCCCCACCTGCAGCCTGACCCCCCCCGTTATTGTGCGGTGCCAGCATCTCCACGTGTCTGTTGAACATCTTGTCCAACTGCTTGCAAAAGTGGTTGAGAGGAAAGCCAACCACATTGAGGAAGTCTCCTTGCACGTACTCCACCAGCATGCCCCCCATAGCCTGGATGCCGTATCCCCCAGCTTTATCCCTGTGGAAAAGCCAGCACTGCCTTATGGAAGTTTCCCCTGTATAACCTTACATACGACATAACAAAAAAACACGTATAAACATAATAACACAACAGTGACTCGCCCTGAAAAATGTAATGAGAGTCCTACCTTCCCGAAAAAGCACATAATTACACAAAGACTCAAAAAACTTAATTAAATAGTTCACTGCAATAACAACAATATTCGTTCATCCATCCAATTATTTTTAATGACTACTTCTCTAGTACAGAGTGGTGGTGGTGTGGAGGTATCCTGGAAACAGAGTGAGGACAGCCAGACACTGGATAGGCTATCACAGGGCAATCTCTCTCTCTCTCTCACACACACACATACACAGACACAATTTGGAGTCACCAGTCCACCTGAAGCACATGTCTTTGGACTGTGGAGGAAACTGGAGCAGGAATAACATGATTTATTATACTTCTATAAAAAATGCAGTGATGTACATGTGAAACTGTTTTATCCACAGACCTCCTGGGCAGTGACACAAAGTAAATACTAAAGTAAAACGTGTAATACCAAAGTCTAAAAGAAAAGGTTCATTTGCTTCAGGGTCTGATAAGTGTTAAATGTCTTTCCCAACTTCCCAAACAGTGTGGAACATAGTTTATTGCAAAAACATACTTTAAAAAGCATAGGCGAAATCTTACATAGGTTCTCCACTGTGTATATATTCCCAGAGCATCTCTTCGGATAGATCTGCAAACTTCACTCTGGTCTCTTCATAGAAGTTGGCCACTTTGTAATCGGTGTCCTTACCTGAAACAAAAAAAGGCCCAAAATGTCAATTTACACCAGCTGAGGTGAGAGACACATGTCAGGGTTCTGTCTACATAAATATTAAGAAATTTCAATCTATCAGTTTTGCCCTACATACAGAGAATCTAAAAGGCGAATGATCGTGTTTACGTTGGCATACAGAAACTTCACCCTCCAGCAATTCATCACAGTACGATGGAAGCCTTGACTCAACCGGCGCAGACATGCATGACCTTTGACCTCCCAGTAACATCATTTCATCTTTTCCCACTTTGACTCACCTTTGTTCTCGTGGCACAGAATAATTGAGACTCCTGTAAAAACACTGTGTTCTTTACCACTTAACCTGAAACAAAGAACAAGATCTATTTTTTTTCTGAAAGTTTGAAACGCTTCAATTCATCTTTGTTTTTTTTCTCTCCTTGACTATTAGTTCTAGTTTCACATCCTATTCACTCGTGCATTCTTCAGCTGGTTTCGGCCTTTATTAAATCACATTCTTTTTTATGGATTTTGAACAAAAAATTATTTCAGTCTAAGTTTAGTCTTATTCTGCATCCGGAAAAGCAGTCTGTACATTACAGAACAAAACAGCAAACCTGGACAGCATTCTGTAAGCATCCTGCTTGTCCACCGGCTTCTCAAGGATTAAGCCATCAACTGCCTGAGAGCGACATGAGGATTAGAAATACTATAAATACAGGAATCTACAGCGTCTACAGTATCGGTGAAAAGTGAGAGTCCACCTGGCAACACCTGTACGGGACGAATTGGACAGAAGAGTGAAAACAAAGCTACCCATGAATGTCCTACATCTCCGAAGAGCTGGGAAGATGTGGTGTCTCACCTTCTGCCCAAACTTTACCACATGCTGCATGGAAACCATTAGTTTGCAGCAAGTGGACTCACACTTTATTCGAGTATGTATGTGTGGGAACGTGAGGGAAAACGCCGTGTTTCCAGCCACTTACCACTACAGTGTCGGCTCCAATCACAATATCTGGAGTCTTCAGGTGATTCTGCACCGTAAACAGCAAGGTTAACAACCAAAGGTGAGAATACTAGTGAGATTATAACAAATAGGAAACTACGCTGTATTTTTTTTTCCAAAGGTGTATCTTACAACCAAGTTTGATTTGAGCTGAGATTCATTATTAGGTTTGAGGGCCTATTAACGTTATAAACAGTGAGCGACAGGAACAGCCACAGTCGGAAAAGCCAAAAAAGAGAGAGACAACACGCGGTGGGCGATACGATGCCCCCCGGTGCGATCCGCTCACAAAAGGCATTCGCTTGGCTACTTCCAGCGCTTTCTGCCTCGCTGTCTCCACAGCGTATTCATGCGGGCTCCCGAACAGAGACTTGTCCAGGGTCTCCTTAAACCACGACGGCACGACCTCGAACTGCAGACCCTGAGCCAGAGAGCGGGTGGGAAACACACTGCAGTCAGGGTTCAGGTTTGCATGTGGACAGAAAACACGGTTCAGAAGGGCCTCTCACCACGTTGGTGAGGATCTCCCGTCTCCTGGGAGAGGCGCTGGCCAAGACCACGAGTTTCCCAGCCAGCTTGGATATGACTGGATTCAACACCATGGTCACTTGCTGGTACGATCGTTACTATTCACTTCTCTACAAAACACAGACAATATCGTCACGTCAGAGTCTGGGGAAGAAATGCCCACTGGTCCGTTTTGTAACTACCACCTTCTGTCTGCAACTGTTCAAGATCAAAGAATGTCAAAAGTCGATCATAAGTAACACAACTCATTTACATTTAAAAAAAAAAAAAAAACACGGGAGTGACGTGATCCTGCTGACACAACCGCGCTAAATCATACTAACCGTGCATTCTAACGTTACAACGGACAAAAAGAGTAAAACCAGTCCTGCAGCGAGTACAGCCGAGTACTTAGTTCCACCTTAATTTCTTTGAGCCCGATGTCAACAGACAAAGTGGAAAATTAAACCTGATGTTGCAGCAAATATAAAACTCAATCATATGAGGGCCGCGTCTTACAGAGAAGGCAAAGGTGAATTCTGGGTCACCGAATCTGACCACTGTTTCAGTTACTTACTTTTCCTGGTTCGTACCTTGCGCTGGTGTGCTGGTGTCCCGTCCGCTGTCCCCTGTCCCCCGTCACTTGCCACCCGCCACCGGCGGCCACGAACGAAAACGCTTCAGCGGAGCACGAGTCACGTGACCAGCCAACGGCCCTTAACTTCTCTTCCTGCTTCCGGGTTGTGACCCAATCGCGTTTCAAAATAAGAGACGTTTCCGGTTTTCTTTGCCATCCTGCGTGTAGGATCAGTGTTTATCTTTACACTGCAGCTCGTTATCCAGCGTGCATAAGTTATCACAGGAAAATAAAACCACATTACCGTATCAGCGAAGAAAAATCATTTCCGAAATGTACGCAGCACGTCTTACTTAGAATGAATGACACTATCAGGATCGCAGGCTTGATAGTTACAGCTGCACCTCCACGGCTGACAGCTTCTTTAACACATTTTTCGATGATCACGTTTTTTATTATTAATATTAAATATAGTCTTTTAATACCTGTATAGCTGGTACAGAGGTTTCAAGCCTCTGATTTACAAAGATCAGAAATGAAATGTTCCGAAATGTTATTTCATATTTATTTTTTTCATAAATATACCCAGGATATCGTTTCTAGTGGTGCAGCAAAGCTTTGGCAAATCTGCTGACAGCCACAGCAGATCATGAGCTCTGCCAGCCATCTCCCCGCCAGCCCTCTGGTCCGTCTTCTGTACTGTGCTTTTCTTACCTCTACTGTGCTGTGAATTACCGAAGACGCGGACAGGTGCACGAGGCATCCCGGCTCACCGCACACGTCATTCTGGTCCCACAGCACTAGACGTCACAGCGGCACGCTGCAGAGTGACCGCGTGTGGAATTTACCACCAGCCCCCGGCCGCTCCGGGTCCCATCCGCTTAATAGACCTTTTGAGCAACAAACCAGCTCTCAGCCCCAGTTAGGTTTGTAAACAGTGGATCACCTGTATTTTCGCAGAATTCGGTATTTTCCGGATTCAATAAACAGCATGACCTGATATTCTCCTAAATATTGTTAAAAATAAAAGCTAAAGTGACATTACTAAATTCATTATGATTTATCGACGATTCAACAACCCACATCTGAGGTGGTACCGGAGTACTTGGTGTACGAATGGGACAGCCGATTGCGCCGACTTTTCACAGCAAGACTCAGTTTGTCGAGAATTTGCACTAAATAGATAGCGTTAAAATGTCCATATTGCTTAAAAATGAAAAGGTACATTAGAACCACAGAGACGTATTGTCAGGTAGTCCAGCTGTATTAACTCTGCTGAGATAAGTGAGTCCAGTTTCAAAACATTATTCCTGTGTGAATGGGATAAATTTACATTTTCAGGGGACGTAAGATTGTTCTTCACACACGCAAACAGACAGCAAACTCAAAATGAGCTCTTGAACCTGAACGTGGTGGTGAAACCCGTACCTAGACACATGAGGCTTTCCTCACACCTGTATGATTGTTCGCCGGTGTCAGTGTTCATTTCAATGAACCTGTATGATGTTGCTGTGCTTCGTCCTGCTATGTGTGAACTCGCGTTCGTGGGTTTGAGACCCTCAGCACCTCCCCGGCCTCCTCCTTGCGACCAGGTACCGTCTGTGCCTGTAGCCGGTGTGAGGAGAACTGTCACGGGGAGCTACAGGATCGGGGCGCTCGGCAGTAAACAACCCTCGATTCGTGGTTCTCGAGGTTCCGTCCACCATCACCGGACCCGGGTCGGGACACAGTCTCCTCTCCAACTTTTATTGTTATAGTATAGTTTATAACTACAAAGTGACTTAGAGTGTTTGGCTCATTTGCACAGCAGAGCATTTTTACAGCAGTAATTTAGGGTGAGCAGCTGCTTTCGGTTTAAAAAGTCTCTGACCTCGACGACTGACCGCTTCTCTTTCGGCGCAGTACGCCACCTGCTGGTTCTGCTCAGGTAAAACAAGCGCTTCGAGCCGCGCATTAACGCTTCTGCTGACAATTAAAAGTCTTTTCTGTCAAAATGGAAATTCGGGCGAAAAACCCCTTCAGTTTGTGTCTTTGTTTAACTACAATGAATTTTTTTTATCTTTCTGATGTGCTTTTATGTGTAATAATAGAGGTTTTAAGAGACAAGGAGACGAGTGCTGACTTCACACGACCGTAAAAGTCCCACCACTTTTTGGTCAGATTTAAGATAAATTGACGTGAAATTAGGACGGTTTATTTTACAAAAATTGACGCTCGTGCTGAATCAGTAGTAGTTTTTGCAACGCAGTTTCCCACTACCAGACCGATTTCTGTGTCACTAATTCAAAGCACATTTTCCTGAAGACAATCTGATTATGAAATGAAAAATAAAACGACTAACACCACAAAATTAGTTTATAAAGCCTAAAATTAGATTAGTTTCATAAAACCACAAGATGCTGCGATGAGATCATTCAGAGCACAGGATGGTTTTCGCAGCCTGATCATTGACCCTGATCTCCTCGGCCCGTCCTGGTCCTTTCGGATATAAGATGTGGGTCATCATTCTAAACCCCGAAGAGTAAGATGACTGATTTCCTACACGTGTGTAAAAGTAGGTAAAATCTCAGAGAGGAGATGTTCAGGTGGGCATCAAAAGAGCCACATTAGTTTGTAGGGTTCTTGAGGAAACGGACCTGTCGGATGAAGATGTAAAGCCGGGTTACTGCAGCAGGACCGGTTTTGGTCTTAGTTTGGTTTTCAAAACGGCTGCCTCCACTAGAAGCTTTTGCAACCTTCAGCCCCACTTCCTGCCGCGTTGCTCTTGAGCAAAGTATTAATTGTAAATTTCCAATAAAGTACCCTGCTGTACAAATGGGTAAATCAGTGCAAAGCCCGAATTACTGTATGTTTCAGAAAAGCGTCAGCTAAATTCTCAAAGGTAAGAAAACATGGGGGGGGGGCAGACGGCCCTCGTGGCTAAAAGAAAATGAGAAACTGCTTCAGAAGCCATCGTGCTGACACACAGGAGACAGACAAAAACTTTTCTCACGGCGGTGAGATGAGGGGGGCCACTGGTGGCTCATAGTGAAAACACCTCACCCCCCCCGGGTCTCTGAATCTCAGTAATTATTTTACTATCTACCATCCCTGCCATCTCTGACATGAGATCATCTCTTACAGTGAATATATTTTGAACATGTTATCAATAATCAACTTTGCCCTTTTTTTGCAAAGCCGTGAACTCAGGGCTCGTACCGTAAACTCTGTAAGGATGAGCCGAACCAAAATGCGTCTATTTTAACATTGTTTGTCTTCAAGGAAACCAGATGCGTGTTCAGCAAGTAGAGTCTCGACTGTGATTTTTTGGACCATAAGTGCTGCCCTATTTAAACTGACACCTGTTTGCAGTTTTTGCAATGATTTCTGTGGTTTTGCGAGGCGACTGCTGCCAGAGTTCATACGACGTAGTCAGCCATATCAAACCAGAGGTTTCTTGCAATCTGAGTAAGTCGATGGTTAGGCTGCTTATTTTTTATGCAGTGATTTACTGATAAAAAAGTATTCGGTTGCAATGGCTAAATGTGAATGTTAAACGTTCTCCGTGGTGAATCATCGTTGCCCATTCACCTGTACTGCGCACATTTTGAAAACCATTATAAGTTATATTTCAACGCGTGCGGACGAGAAACGGTCGTTTAGTCTGGTCGCAAACTGTCAGTCCGTTTCCCCTTCGACACGCATTGCATTTGAAAGGTCCTCCAGCAAGTTTCAAAAGACAACAGCTGCACAATGAAATGAGACACAGACAGGAGCGAAATGCACTTTGCAGCCATGTTTGCACTCCGGGATGTGCAGTTTGAACGTCTCTCTGCTGCAGCACCGGCTGATGTTTGTCTCGACAGACTAGTAGCTCAGTTTTAGATATTCCATCAGCTGTGGCTGTTTATTTTCACTGAACCACAAGTCTGTTAGACAACATGTTGCAGGTACAACTTTCCATCCTGTTTCCTGCTTCATCATTGTACGAACCTCCTTCTTCTGACATTACGCTAAGATGTCCGTCTGTCAGGGTCCCTCTCTGCTCTTTTCGGGTCTCGCAGGAGTGAAACGAAGCGCTTGAGAGAGATTCGGCCCTTACTGAGCGGGTTCCAACCAGAAGATGCTCTTTTGGAGAAGTGGTCGCGGTTCCCGCCCTGAGCGGGGAACGAGATGAAAACGGTGCAGGGTGACAAATGACTGAGGCCGTCGCCGGTATAAATAGTGGCAACGTAACAGCGAGAGCAAATTGATGAGCTTTATTTCAAGATGCAGGATGAAGCAAGAGAAGCGTGCAGCGCCTCTGCAGTGGCTGCCAACACCCATCATGTCTGAACAAGTAAATCACGATCTCGCCATAGATAAAAGCACTGGCGCGAAACACAGTGGCCGCAGCTGCCTTTCAACACACAAAAAGGCTCAACCACTGGACAAAACAAGTTAAATTAACAACAGGATACTGCATCGTTTTCTCACATTCGTAGACAAATAAAATTAAACATTACTGCGGCGCACTGCGTTAATAAAGGGGGGGACCATCCGTCTCGCGCCGCTCAGATCGATACACTTAACCCAAAACGAACCGCTTTTCTCCTTTTGACAAATACATTCTAATGGTTTAAACGCTCCGGAAAAACGTGAATCCAGCCGAACGAGCAAAGTACACGTGGGCAGTTAAAGTGCCGTTTTCACTCATGACTCGTGACTCAGGTGCACAGAAGAGGACGGAGAACTTCTCATCTGGCCCCCCTGGGCGAGTTGGGATTTTCGATGCTACGTAAACATTTTCGTACTTATTTTATCTGGCAGGTTTGAGGTGAAACAAAGGCCGGTCTTCGCGAGGCGGGTCTTACGGACCCGCCGACATGCTGTCGATCGCAGTGACTCAACAGAGGAGGCCTGGAGTCCGGTGCCTCTGTGCTTTTTCACCACATTGACAGGAAGACAAAAGCGAAAAAAGCTAAAAATAAGGGAAACCGACTGTTTACTTCATCAGTCGCAGGTTAATACTGCTGCTCAGGTGGCCTAAGGCCCCCTGCGAAACCACTGTCTCCAAATGTCAGCACCGTGCCCACGTCTGAGGCACGGAGAGCTTCTATTCCTCCGTCTGGCACTGCGACAGAGACCTGGCTGAGAAGATGCTCTCTCTGTGCTGGTCCGACATGGGAAAGTCCCCGGTGCTGTTAGTCTGCAGCCCCAGGACCTCCCTGAGGTTTCGGCGGAAGTCCTTGGACGCCAGGTAGTAGATGAACGGGTCCAAGCAGCTGTTGATACAGCTGAGCGACAGGGACAGTTTATATTGCATGTAGAGGGAGCTGTCGAAGAACAGCCGCTGGATGATGTGGGCCAGAAGGATGACGTTGTTGGGGGTGAAGCAGACCACAAAGACCAGGAGCACCAGAAATGCCATGTGGAGGGAACGCTTCTTCTGGATGGTGATTCCTTTGATGATGAGCTTCCTGATGATGCTCACGTAGCAGAAGACCGTGATGAAGAAGGGGAGCAGAAAGAGGATGACGAACAGAGTGAAGAGGAAGAAGGCCCATTGCTCCATGGTTGGCAGCATGTCTTTCTTGAGCACGTCGAAACAAGTGGTAATGTTGAGGGCGGGAACCCTGTAGGTGAGATCCGTCTTCTGCAGAGGGCACAGGGCACACAGGACCAGCCCCCACATGAGCACACAGCTGATTACAGCCCAGGCTCTCCGGCACTTCGATTCCTTGAACTGCATGGGCCGAACGATGCCCAGGTAGCGGTTGATGCTGATGGCGGTCATGGTGAGGATGGAGCAGTACATGTTGGAGTAAAACATCACGGTCATGACGCTGCACATGCCGGGGCCGAAGGTCCAGTCGTAGCCGGTGCTTTGGTAGATGATCTGGAACGGTAAGACCACACCTACAGCCAGGTCTGTGATGGTGAGGTTGATCATGAAGATGATGGAGGAGGTCTTGGGCGAAGTGCGGAACATCAGCAGCCACAAGGAGAAGCTGTTGGCGGGCAGGTTGATGAGCGTGACGACGACGTAGAGCACGGACACCATGTGGCTCGCCGCTTTGTTCTTGAACATCTGCAGCGTGGCCTCGTCCAGCTGAATGGAGTTGTTGGTCCAGCTCATTCTCACACTCTTCAAGACGGTCTGGAGGGACACGAAGAAAGACAGAGAGGACACTCAGGTGGGAATCGTGCAAACTCAACAAACCAACATGGGACGATCGTCACCTCCAACACAACTCCTTTTGTTGGCAATAAAAACTACGCTTTCCCAGCATTCCTCCTTAGGCTCAGGAGCTGCGCTGTAATAAAAACCTCAGATGAAGATTAAATAAGAAATATTCTGCACTGCATCTGCGCAGCTATGCTGTCCAGAAACAGTCCAACGGCTTGTATTTTTTTCACATCTGAACGTAAGAAAAAGCATCAGCTTCACGAGTTCCTACTGAGCCCCGAATGGCGACAGATTTTGTGCAGTGTTTATCAGCGTTGTGCGCAGGTTTCCGCGTTACTAGCGAACCGTCTTTAGCGTGTGTGTGTGTGTGTGTGTGTGTGTGTGTGTGTGAGAGAGAGAGAGCGAACGACTGTGTGAAACCCCTGCGATGACCCGGTGTCACACCCTGGACGCAACAACGACGACAGAGACAAAAAAAAATACGCCCAAGCCTTCTGCTCCTGTCAGTACTTTACCATAGTGTACCGTACATGTGCGTGACATGCGTGTAGGTGCAGCTGCTGCTGGACTTTTTGAAATCTTAGCAGCCGGTCTGCGCGGCGGTGCAGGAAACGCCGAATTCTGCGCTCCGCCGGTGAGCTCTGCCTGACACCTGGCTGCAGGTAATCTGCTGGCGATCTGCTCGCGGAGCACAAAAAGTAAACCACGTGGCCACTGCCCCCGCCACACACACACACACACACACACACACACACACACACACACACACACACACACACACACACACGCCTACCTGTACGCGTTCAGACGTAAGCAGCGTTTCTGAAGAATTAGTGCAGAAAAGAGCTCAGGTGGTGTGAAGTTCGCGCGTCCTGCCCGTGTTTGTGTGGCTCTCCTCTCACAGTCCACAGACAAGTGTTTTAGGTGTGTGTGGCTGTGCCTCAGCTTAGCGCCCTGTGTTTCTCCGACAGTCTCCGGATCCCCAGGCCCCACCGCACGCAATTTCAAATGCAGACACACACCTGACACACACAACACACTGTGTCGACAACGGAGAACCTTTAGATTCTCCCAAATGTTTTGTGTTCCAGCTCCGGAAGGTTCTGGCGCAATCTGCGTTGGTTCAAAAGTCAGTCGTGTTTGTTCTGATGCTCGAATCCCGTCGTCTCGCACGCGCTGCAGAGCGAAACGTCAGCAGAACAAAAGCGGCGTTTTTTTGTCGCGGCTCAGGATCGTTTCTCACACTTTCATTCCCCGCATCAACTCGCTGATTCGGTGCGTTTCCTCGCTCGTCTGGCGGCCCTCATAAGGTAAACGTCGGCCGCCTGAAGGATGTGGGGCTGCCGGGTGGGAGGTACCGGCTGGTGACATGGGAGGAGTGCGTGAGGTGCGTCTTTTGATAACGTCTTTTAAGAGGTGTTTTTTTTGCCAAAGCAGAAAAGAAGAAGAGAAAAAGATTAAAACCTCACGAAAGACCCGTGAAAAATAGCACATGTTAAACAAACACCTTCAGGCCCTGTGCAGGAAGCTGTGAGCGCAGAGGAGAACCTCGACAGAAAATCTCCCCCCACTTCACGGTCTCGTGAGCTGAATTTTAACTGCGACTCGTGAAGAAGCTGCGCTAAATGGGGGGGGGGGGCTGTCAGTAAATAATGTTCATATAAATTACATGAATTTACAGCGACCGCAACCTCGCCTCACGGGTGACACCTCTGCCGAGCAGAACAGTCCAGAACAGCCGTGTGACGGAGACGAGTGTGAAATCAGGGCTGCAGGTGTGTGTGTGTGTCTGTGTGTGTGTGTGTGTGTGTGTGTCCGGCAGACAGAGCCGGGAGTCCCGCCGATCCAAAGGCCACATTGTTTCGAGGGCAGGAAGGTTTCCGTTTCTTACGTTCAAAGCGGGGTTTTCGATGCGGTCGGGGTGACTGTGCACTGAACTTCCTCTTCTTACACAGCTTACTCAATTGTTATTTGAGAAAAAGTCCAGCGACACGCCGTCAGCAAGTTTACACGGACGCCTGACACTTGGCCCCTCACAGAAACGTCACGCCATCTGTATTGCTGGTTTCTGGAGAGATTTTACTCACTGACAGCCATGTAGATGCTCACAGTTACCCCTCCATTGCTTTCTGTTTTACACGCCTCCCCACGTGTCCCAGAGGCAGCAGCCAACGGCACGGCTTGGTGTGACAGCTCAATACAACCTTCTTCTCTAAGCACACCTTTCACACAGACCTGCTTCCACCACGTATGTCACACACACTCGATACACTGAGCCACACTGCCTGTCGCTGGTCTGCAGGTAAGCTTTAGCTGTGAAATATGATGCGTTGTGTTCTGGCCGCCGAACACGTGTCGCACACGCCCAGGTAACGCAGGTTGGACTGCTGAGAAAGCTGCGTAGATGCGGGTGGGCCGACCTATCGAAAGGACCCTTATCCTGGACAGGAGAGAAAATATGGTACTTACCGCAAGGAGACGGTGTGTGTGAGGATGGCGCGCTGCGGGGAGTGACTGCGCCCGGGCCGCGCGCGCTCACTGGGACTGGAAGATCAGGAAATGGTGGTGGGTTTTTCAGCGGTTTTCAGTTGAGGCACAGAGCGGTGTCACCGACACGTGTTCAGCACCCATGAATGCACGTCGGAGCTCGAGTACCACAATGGCACAAACACGCACGCACACACACACGCGCACTGGGCACACGCGCACTGGGCACACGCGCACTGGGCACACACGCGGGCTGTGATTTGGTTGTTTTTCACAAGAACCGTGTACTTCCTGTGCCCTGTGCTGCATCCACGTTTGGAGATCATCACTGTCACTTTTAAACAGCTTTGCTTCAGTCTTGAAAATGAAAAAAAAACAACCGTCCATAAGAGCCCTGCTGTAGTTTGTTAGTTTTCGTGACTAGATGGTCTCATAACCAGAAATGATTTACTTGTCCTGTCAAATATTCGACTTAATTGCGCTGCAGTTCTTCTGCGGCCCTTTTTGTTGTCGACTTGAGTGGCTCAGGCATCTCCTGAGAAAATAGGACACGAGTGTCATATGAGGACGCCTGAAATCATTCAGATATAACGGCAACCTTCTTTCGCAACTTTTGCACTTTTCTGTCTAGACGAGTGCAGATCATTGTTTAAAGGTGTTTTGTGCGATGGGTGAGGCTTGGAATTAATATAAACAGGATGGAGGCTGTTTGCGTGACAGGAGAAGGTGTGGGTATCTTCCGTGGTTAAGAAGGTGGAAGAAAGTGCTTGGTTGTGGCCTTGAAGATACCCGCTGTGGCCGACCTGCTCCTCAAGCTCCCCCAGATCAGCCCGCCAACCTCTGTGAACGTCGCAGATGTTTGGTTTAAAGCCAGGTTTCCACTGTCAAGTCCAACCACAACCCAGCGTGCAATCAGAGATGTCCTGCAACGTGAGGTCTTCACTATCTTCACCACCATGACTGCTTCATAGCGTATGGTTAGAGCCTCAGGTCTGAGCAGCTGTGGTGCAAATGTACGTGCACATGCTGCTGCTCGGGTGCTGCAAGCAGTGAGCGGTTAGTGTTAGCATTGGGCGCCCCCCACCCTGTGATCAGTGTTGTTTTGCACAGCCAGCGCAATAGGCCACATTCTCCTGCGGTTCCGCTCTGCCCACACATCGGTCCTGGAATGTCCCACAAACACCAAACTCTACGGTCAGGATGGTGCAAAAGGGGTGCCTTAGCAGAAGTGAGAAATTTAAATTCTCTCTAAATCAGCGAGACCAGAACTTGGTAAAAATGGCCTTTGGTTTGCGTGCAGCAGACAGACGATTATTGCCTTATATTGCTCCAAAAATGCTCTCAAGGACACGAGTGATGGGAATTAAGCATGCGAAAGGTACAGGCATGTAGGGTTGCAGAAATGGCAAATACAACTTCTTCTTTTTCATGTCTATATATATAATTTAGCAAATGTGAACTTATTTGTTTTTTTTTTTTGTATTTCCTGCAAAGCTGCACCTCATGTTTCACGTGGTTTTCATTGCTGTCATTTGTCTTTGTGTCTTTCCTAAGACTCTGCCCATCTCTTCATGGTCTCATGGCTTCCTGTTGATCAAAGTTCTGCTTTTTTGGCTCTAGAGCAGTGAAAGTAGAGTTTGGAAAGTGGAGTCTGATGAACAACAGCAGCACATAGAACAAACAGCCACTTTCACCGTGTTCTTGTATTTGCTGCTCCACGGCAGTCGCATGTGTGGGGTTTTAAAATGACTTTCGCCAAAGACACCAAATTCATTCCCCATAAAGCGCGCAGATATGTGGCAGCAACGAGTGTTTAATATAATAGACGTTTAAAAAGAGATTAAAAAACCACGTTTACAGAAAGGTTAACAGCGATTAGATTGTTGCGATAATTTATGTGTGTTTCCAGTGCAGGTTTTTAAGTATAGTTTTACTTAAAGAACGTATTCCATGCGCAGACTGTGGCGATATATATATATATATATAGTTTTTTTGTTTGCGTCATAATATCAGAAACAGCACCTTGGAGCCGGTGACGTCAGCGCCACCAGTCTACAGTGCGAAGAATCGTGCGCTCCGTGGGGGGGAGGTGCGAACACGGGAGTTTCGTTTAAACTATCAGACTGTTTCCACACCCAAGCGATCACCGTACTGTGTCTCCGGCACGCCGAGACAGACCCCCCGCCCGGACAGCACCTTCACTTTCTGCAGCGCGCGGCTTGTTTATGTTTTTATCTTGCGTAGATGCTTTGGGGGCGGCGGCGACAGTGAGACGCATGCGCAGTAGCCGGATGCGGCGACCGTGATCTTTAGCCGGAGTCCCCGTGTGGCCGGTAAACGGTGTCGCGCCTCCGCCGCCGTGGGTGTCGGACACGTCCACAGACGACCACTCGCGCTCGTCGCTTCAGTTCCGCGGGAGGTTTTTACTGGCCGCACGTGTTTAGTTCGCTTTAACCGCAAGTCACCTGTCACGATCATCTGACCAGCCACTGACGTCACTCGTCGTTCGGTTTCACCTTTTTATTGAGCATAACACCGTACAGAAGAGAACAATCGCCATGTTCTGCAGACACGACCTCACACGACAGTACAGTTACGCCAGAAGACACCAGCCCACATCCAACGAACCGTTTCATAGGAAATCGTTTAAATAAAAGTAGGCAATCTCGTTTTTATATCATCATCATCATAGACACTCCTGCTTTGTCATGTATATTTTTCACAACACTGTTTTAAAGTATTCTTTTTTTAAATATATAAACTCTAATAAATACAAACTCAAACAAGTGTTGAATATTTGCGGGGGTTTAAAGATATGGGATCAGAAAATATCCGAATGTCAGTTCAAAACATCAAACCGGCATAGTCAATGGAAAAAGTTGCAATTCAATACACTCATGCGCACCTTTGAAGCCTAATTTACAATAGAATCTATAACAAAAAGGACATTTTTGCATATACCTATAGTATTTCTTTTTAAAATAAAGATATATATATATAATATATATTATTAATACTATAATACCATGTTTTATATTAATGTACATACAATTAACAATATGTTTTTGAGCCCTACTATACACAATTTCCAACCAGGGAAGAATGCAAATTAACAATGATGTTATAAATTATTCCAAATAGGGGTTGTGTTCAAATTGAAGTGGTGGGCGCAGGTAACGTGTTTCTTAACTGAAAGACTGAACCCTTCGGTACTGTAGAAATATAATTTACACTTGTGACACCTCAGTGTCATCAGACATCATCACTCAAAATGACAACACGACATGTACATCTCCTTGCGTGCACGTGGTCTCACAAAAATGTAGACGAGAGGTGTATTCTTTTTCAGGAGTGAAAAGGTACACGTGTGACTGGAGGTTTTTCGCTTAGGAAGACGTCCCTACCGTTCCACCTACTCATCTCCGCTCTTCTCTGAGCCGGTCCCCACGGTGACCTCGTACCTGCGCTCACCCCCGCGCTCCGGGGAGTTGCTGCAGCAGTCGTAGCTGTTGCCGGAGGAGCTCATACGCGTGCGGCTGCGGGCGCCAGGTGTGTACAGCTGCATAGCGGGTCGGTCCTGTGTCGTGAAACAGAGACGGAGAAAGAAAGACAGACAGAGGAGACAGAGGGAAGCATGACACACTCATACGCACTGTTGCAGCACAACATGGAGTCACCCCATCACACCGCTACCCATAATGCCAGGCAGCAGTCCACATTCCTAAAACACACTGCTAGCTTACAGCAGATTTAGCCAGAGGACTGGGCGACTGGTGTAGCCAGGTGTAAACAGTCCGAATGTGGCTGTGGGTGAGAGAAGGGCCTCACGACGGACAGGAAACAGCGCAAACAGCACTTCACTGAGCAGCGTCTCCTCATTTCCAACGGCACAGGTACATTTCAGACATACCATACCATTACCACACCTGTTGACAGCAAAAGATGACTGGTTGCTCACGGAAGAGACTTCGCTACTTCCAGTTGTGGCTGAACTCCTGCTGATGCAATTTGCTGCCCAAATTGAACAGTGCTCTAATTCACGGTTAAAAAAAATACAACAAATGTGCCTCACTAAAAAATTGATCTGATTCAGCCCTGGTCTGGGTGAGAACTAAACACATTCATTTTAATTCATTTTTAAATACATTTTCATTCCAAAACACATTCAATGAATACTTTCATGTGCTACATTCTGCTCCTGCTGTTACTTAAAACAAGGTTTGTTTATGAACAGTATGCCTACTGCCTTCACTGGGACAGAAGCCACAACGCAGAGTGAAAGCGCTTTACATCCTGTTGCAGCCGTGTTCTTTACCCCTTGACCTCCTTTTTCTGGAGAACACTTGGCCGGGTTTGGTCAGCCAGGGGCTGAGCGGAGGCCACTGCAAATGCCACGTCTTTCATTTGCTGTCAACAGCGAGGCCTTGCTGTGGGCGGAGCCTCCCAGCACCATGCCCCTCCCCTGGGTAGAAATTCTCAAAGACTAGCTGTACCTTGGCTGGTAGAGCCCCTCTTATCTGGTCTGGCCCTCCTATCTGGTCAGACTGGGAGGTCCTTTTCTCCTGATGCGCTAACACAGACTGAGAGATACGTGCCTTCGGTCAATGGTCAATGGTCAGCCAAGGTTGCCATGGTGTGATTACATCTAAAGGGCTGACCGCACGGTGCGGCTCACAACTCAAGCCCACTGGGAGATGATTATGTTCTGGACTGGCCATCGGCAGCCATCATTACAGGAACAACAACACATTGAGAAGAATAAAAGCATGATTTTGCACTGTCTCGACTAACGTGGTTCTGTACAACCACCTTTCACATTTAAAAAACAGAGTTGCTATCAGGATAGGACAGCTCCACTTTACATCTAACCGGTTTTGACCACAAGAGTCGATCTGCTTAAGTATCAAGTGAATTCCACTATTTGGCACGTGGGACAGAGGTGGGAGTTTTTGCCTCCAACCCTGTCTCTTTCTCACCTTGTTGCGGATGCGCTCCTTCCTCCCACCCAGGTCGTCCCGTTCGTCCTTCCCTGCCTTGTCCCCTGTGTCCGGGGCGCAGGTATAGCTGTGATGGCCGTCTCTCCGGGCCCGGTCCTGGCAGTAGCCCTTGCCCCACTTTGTCTCGTCTTTACGGCGCGCAATCTTTTCAAATTCGTAGTGGTGCCTCTGGCGCTTGCGCTCTTCGTCTCGGCCCCGGTGTCTGTCGGGGTCCTTCAGCCGGCGCCCGTGCTCCCGCTGCTCCCGCTGCTCCTTGTCACTCTCTGCCAGGCTTCTCGAGGACAGTCAGACACACTACCTACAACCGGCTGCCACTTTACTATTACACCCACCCATTTGGATTCACACTGTAAATGGATTAAGCACTCTTATGCTGCTGGGATTTAAACCAGCGACCTTTTGGTTGCAGCTTCATGCCCTAAACTCCTACAGTGAATGCTGCGCTGTATGTTTGCCCCTAAAGACTCGGTGTCTGGCGCAGTAAACCGTGTATTCCCACATAGACAAGCCCACTGCTGGCTACAGCTGTCTTTTCATAGCTGTTCAACGCTTAACACCTCACACACACAGGGAGGCCCCCTACTTACTTGTCCTTTGAGTCCTTGTCCAGGTGTTTCGACTTGATGTGTCCCGGGCCTTTCTCCCACTTGCTCTTGTCCTGGTCCCCGCTGTCCCCCTTTTCCTTCAGCCTCTCCGCATCAGGGTCATCATCTCTGTCAGACTTCTTCAGCAGCTAAGGATATTGGAAAAAAACCCACTCGTTTCCAGATTTTAACAATCAAATCGAGATTAAAGTACCTCTGTATTCAATTCAGAACTGTTTAACAACATCGCAGCAAACAGTACATACTAGATGCATCTATGCTGAGTCAGGTGTTTATTAAGGAATCACTATGACAGTTAACTCTCACAGGAGTGTACAAATGTTGTTCCTGAACCTGGTATCCCCCCAGTCCTGGGTACCATGATTCTGTGCTTAGGAGAGGCCACACAATTGGCTGCACCTTGATTTTGATCTCCTTCTCCGCCAGCTTCTTCTGCTTCTCGGCCTCCTTGCGTTTGCGCCTCTCCTCCTCACGCCGTTTCCTCTTCTCCTCCTCCCTGAGACGCTTCTTCTCCAGTTCTCTGCGCCTCCTCTCTTCTCGCTTCTCCTCCCTGATCCTCTGCCATTGAGCATGGAGCCGCAGTGAGTGAGAGATACTAATAACGTTAAATAACACAGTGTCAGTCATGACATCCGGCTACAACGCAGTTGCGTGGCTTTTAAATCATACCTGCTTTTCAAGTTTCTTGTTTTTAATGTATTCCAGAAGCGGGGTGGTTCTTTTAGCTGCAAAAACGATAGAATAATTAAGCAGTACACATTAAGACTTTCCTCACTTCTAACAAAAGTACAGTATAGTATAAATGTGAATAAACAAATAATTGAATATAGAATAATGTGGAAACAGGTAGCACAGTGGTTACGGTTATTGTAAGACTTTGACTGAAGCCCCAGCTGCTGCTATACTGTCCTTGATCGTGGTACTTACTGTGAATTGCTCCATTACACAACAGTGTAAATGCATAAACACTTGTATGTGCCTGAGTGTACAATAATCACTCATATATAATCCCAACAAAAATTGTATTTTCATCAGAATGAATTGTTTATAACAGTAAAAGCAGCTTTAGAAAATATTATACAAAAAAAGTACAAAGATACGGGTTACAAATCTGAAACGCAGAAATTTACAATACATGTCAGTATGGGTAAATTACAATGAAAGAACAAAGTAAAGAGGGAAAGTAAAAGAGTAATAAGTGATAAATTGGAATGGGGACAGAAAAAACATGTGGATCTTAAGCCTCGATTTAAAGGTGTCTGGAGTAGGAAAATTCCTGATATTCCTGGTGAGGGAATTTCATGCTAAATGTACGCTACCAATGAGCTCTCGGGTCTTAGCCTCTATCTCCCCCAGCAGTGTTTCTGGGTTGGCCGTGGTTTTTTCCTCATCGCAGCAGTTCTCCAGAAATCGCCGGTACTCGGGGTCTGCACACAAAGGGAGATGACGTGAAAGTGGGGCTGCTTGGCACCAGATACTGCAATCTCGAACACGCTGTGAGAAAAGACACACCTTCCTCGATACTTCCAGCTTTGGCATCTTTCTTCTTGACTTTCTTCTTTGACACTTTCTGAAATGGGGCAAACTCTACTACTGCTGGATATTCCTGACCTGGGAAAATTCGGAATTAAAATTAAAAGTAAACTGCAAGATAAAAAGTATGAGTGAGAATACGATGCAGATTTTCTGTCTTACCTTTGTTATCGATGAAAACGTAGCCGTCAAATCGATCTCTAAAAAGCACAATGTCCTCTGGGTTTTTGAAATTAATGTACGCCCTGGAGAACAGGTGTGGATAAAGACTACAAGGAAAAAGGAGACAGTATGAGTTCAAACAATCCCAGGTGCACCTCCATAAAAGGATTAAGGTATCAGACCAGTCCTGGAACAGCGCATTTTATGGCGATTCTAAAGTGAAATGAAGTTCAGGTTAAGTCTTTGTTCGTGTAACTACAACAACTATAACTTAGTCTCCTGTGACTTGGTGCATTGTTTTCCTTCAGCAGAGCATCAGAAAAATTGTCGATACTCATAATTACTCCTCTCCACAAAACTCTTCAAAAGGTGAAGGGTTTATACAATCTGCAGAGAAACCGAAACAAACTAAAAAACAGTAATATGATAGTTTTTTTTTCAAATTTATATTTTGTTATGCAGGAGCTTAATTTGGAAGCAGGTCGTTTTACCTTTGATCGGCTGAGAAGAATTCAAAATAGTCATAGGCGGGTAATGGGCTGAGATGTTCCTCCAGCTGGTCCTTTGTCAAGCTGGGCGGCAGTCTCCGAATGACCACCTGACAAATGTGGGGGCTGCAGTCAAAATGTGTCACACTAGGACAACAGAGTGCCACACGTGATGTTTTCAAGCATTCAAAGGATCGACGCGGAACGTACACTGTGCATCACGTAACTGAAAATAACTCTGTCTTTAGATTAAGGAGGTTTTATATAAAATAATTCATCAAATGTACCAAGTAAGACTCTTGCTGTGCTTGTTTTATCATTAATATAGATGACAGTAGTGTTTTTTGTAAAAGTAGACCTGAAAATATTCAGCATCTATCCTGGCTGTGCCCTGAGGTTAAAAGTTTTTGGATTGAATGGCTAGTACATTAAAAAATTCAATAGTGATACTACTTTTAAAGGAACAGAGGTCTTACCAAACTTCACGCTTTTTGAAATGAATGCCAAAGTATTATTTGTGATTGACTTAACCCTTGCAATTTGGTTCATTTTTTGAACCTCGCCACCATGGTGAGGGGCTTTTTTGCCCTACCCCACATACCCATTTATGATTAATTTCTGCATCACATTCTTAACTCCACATCTGTTTTGGATCCAAAAACCACGTTTCACTCATCTGCAAATAACCCATTGTTAGCACACCAAAGGCCAGAATGCGTATTTACTTTAGCTTTTATTCCTCTCGCTTATTTTTGTTTGTTTGTTTCACTCCCTGCTATTGTCAGAGGAGATCAATCATTATAATAGGACGTTATTGTTTTCATAAAGAAAACGCTCGGGGAAGAATCTTGCGTTTGAGCGTTTTAAAATTGATATGAATATTTTTGCAAACTATTTCGAAGTGGAAGAACACAAAAGGGACACGAACTTAACCGGTTTGATCAATATGTGTGTGTATTACAGTGTACATCCCCGACAGCGTCACTGAATACACGTGCTGTTGTTCGTATTACCTTTTGTATTGTTGCTTTAATAATACGAATAATAATAAACGTAATTCCGTTGGTGATATTTTCTGAATAAATAGTTGAAAAAATCAACGGTTTGTTGACATTTTATGACGTAGCGCAGCGTTTGCCTGGACAGATACTAACGTGACAGAAACAGTTGCGTACAAATAAGGAAGGAGGCCCCACGGTCGCTGGTCGCCACCCGTGTCCCCCACTCCCCCCACCCCCGAGCGCCCTGCCGGACTGCTGGGGCTGAAATACACGGTGCCGCACTAGGCACACAATGGTGCCGCCCCTGGCGCTGTCTGTGGTGCTGATCCACGCACCACGCAAACACGGCGCGCTGCAAACGAAGCAGACCTTCGTGAAGACTTCCTTCTTCTCCTCCTTGTGTTTGGGGTTCGCTGACACGCCGTCCTGCTCCCTCGGAAGGTCTCGGAACTGAATCTCGACGAGCCGGCGGTCCCTGGCAGCGCTCGCCGCCTCCTTCTCGGACCTCATGTCTGCCAGTTCTCGCAGACGACCGCGAGATCTGGCGTCCACGCATCGCGAGATTTCGACCTTCCCTCGCTTCGCCTCGTTTCTTCTACTCTGTCGGCGGAAAACGAACATAGATAGTGATCGTAGCGTGAAAAGTTGAAATTGTTGCATCTATTGGTGTAGCTGCAAAAGTTATATTGATAATTAAAATACGAGCACGGTTATTTATAACTGCATTTGTTTCAGGATATTGGACTCCACGGCACCTCTGACCACTACGCCACCTGCCGCTGTCGGCAGTTTATACCGCTGATTCATCAAACACACAGACGTTTTAGCTTTATAGCGCAACAAGTAAAATACACGCTGCTCAGTGAAATGAGCACCAAGAAGACATAAGAAAAAGTAGAAACAGATCTAAAATTACATACTGAACACAGTTCTCTTAGCTGCAGCGCAAAACAACTTGTTTATAGAGTTCATATTTGTTAGCATTCATTCAAGACCACAGTGAGCACCTGCTGCGTAGTTTGTTTTCCACGTTTCTTAGTTTTGCTCTGTTAACCCTAACACTTGAAAAACAACATCGCTGCTCGTTTTAACAGTTTTAATTTTATTTTTGTGTGAAACGTGCAACGCGGATAAACGCCGTCACGCGCTGCACGCGTTCGCTGACTTTTAAAGTGAACAGCGGTTATATTCCCCAAAACACCGTATTTACAGTTTTCACATTTATCCGCGCAGTTGTGGAACACGCGACCGATTTAAAGCACATTTATGAGAGATTAAATATATAACATAACATAATACAACATGTGCATGTAACAGTTAATCCAACATAAGCAAATTTATAATCTCTTTTTTTGGTCTAATCAGAATTTATACAAATATTATATCCGCGGGCTCGTGTCACCGTGTTCCCTTTTCACGCGCCTCCCAGGTGTCGCCGTCGATGTCGCCGTCGCTGCCGCCGGTCCCGTGGCCGGCGGGAGGCGTGCGCGCGGGGCTCGCGCTCGCACTTACGGCGGGACTAAGCGAGCTGCCAACGTCCGGCGCGTCCACGCGAGTCGGCGCGCCCCCGGGCCAGTTTCGAGACGGCACTGCGCGACGACAGACAGACAGACAGACAGACAGACAGTGAAGGTGTTTAAACGGACGCCGTGGTTGGAGGAGACCTCAGCAGCCTCGCGCCGAGCCCCATGGTGACCTCTGCACGTGCAGCGATGCCGCCGCCGACCAGCTTCTGATCTACGTGGCCTTAGAGCTTCAAATATTTCTCATGAGTTTAATAAAATATCCTCAAGTGACTCTTTTAAAATGAAATGACACACGAGAGACATTTTGTGAAAAAAGTTTAGAAGGATGAAAAAGTAAGTTAATCTGAGTGGTTTTTTCAGACTCGCGCGCTGTGTATTTTACAGCCCTGCGGAATACGGCACCATATCTTTATATTTGGTATATTTTTCACGTGATGTTTCCGCACACGAGTCGCTTAAATACCGATGAGATACAAGTTGAGAAAACGCAGTGTTTCATACTTTTTGCATGGGGGCACCAGCCACAGTACCTGCGAGGAAGGTCCGCTTCCCGCCGTCGGTTTCCACGCTTGGTCTCGCGGGCGGGCCCTCGGGGGTCCACTGCGAACTCCTGAGGCTCGCGACCACTGTGGAGCACGTGTCCAGGTCCGGGCGGTACGTGGCGCCCGACGCGGAGGGCGTGCAGCCCATGGCCGCTGTGCGGGGGAAGCTGGGGACCAGAGCCTTTGAAGGGGCCCGGATCGTGACGTCGGAACCCAGAGTGGAAAACCTGCAGGACGGTGGGACTTGACCCAGACTCCGAAAGGCCAAATAAGAACAGAAGACCAGGCGCACATTAATGTCCCCTTTCACTGAGGGCTTTACTCCCACAGCAGGGTATTTGCACTGGGGCCGGTCAGGCCTGGAGGAGTAGGACTCAAACCAACAACCTGAGGTTTACAGGTCTCCTTCCATAACCAGTATTACCTACT
Organism: Arapaima gigas; assembly: GCA_900497675.1. NCBI lineage: Eukaryota > Metazoa > Chordata > Actinopteri > Osteoglossiformes > Osteoglossidae > Arapaima > Arapaima gigas. Next base: position 81,607 of record UFQX01005228.1, on the reverse strand, counting down.
ATTGACCTCTATGTTCCCTACCACTGTGTCTCTGTCTATAAAGCTTAATGTCTGTCATTCTGTTTGCTTGCACGCGCGCACACACACACACACACACACACACACACACACACACACACACAGTGCTTCACATATTAGTATCATGTGCCGCCAAACAGTTCCCTGCTAATTTGTCTCGATGAAAACAAATGGCCCACTACTCCAGTTCAGGGAGGGGTGACCGGGGCTCTGGACACATTGTTAACATAAAAACACTAAAGGTTTGTGACATATATCCACTGGACTACGACTGTGTCACACACTGTGGCATCAGCCTGTCTGACTAACAATAACAATACTTCATACAACCACTTTAATGGCGATACAGGTTATTTATTGCGTAACGTGTTATTCCACTTTCTGACTGGAGTAACTCGGCCAGTACCCTTTATAAAGACGGTGTAAAAAGACTTTGTCATGTTCCTGTGTCTCCTGTTTATTGTCACCACACCCAGAGATCACCAGTTTTCTTCGATAGCCACTGTATGCTAGCCTCCTGCAGCTGGACTCACAGGACAACAAGGACCCCCTGTGCTGGACGTCTACATTTGTGCTGTTCTGTATGGAGAAATAAATGTAAAAAATGCCCTCAACCCCGATTCAGAGGATAGCAGTTTATGGGACAGATTTGACGGATCATTCAGTTTATGCGAATGATACAGAAAAGAGATGCAGGCATTACGGCTGGTATCACCAGCTAACCGCGTACAGGAAGACTAGCTGCTGGTGATAGTGAAAAGTAGACATTTGAGTTATTAAGCGTCAGTCAGTGGTGATAATGAAAGATCTCATGATGCCCTGGAGGCTGTTGGCTCAGTCTGGTCAAACAGTCTCTCTGACCATCCTGTTTAAAGATGTATTTATATAGGAAAAGTCACACTGACAGATGTCATGATAGACATCTTAGACCGGTTGTTGGCTCAGGATGGATTTCTCAAAGGTCAAACACTTCAAAGCTGTGGACATCTAGGTCTGGGATGCCTTTGTAGCTGTAGCCGGCCTGAATCAGGTTGGCTGTGACATCATAGAGCACCTGTGAGCTGACAGACGACATTATTGACCGGAACGATCAAGAGGGACTGTTAATGCCACGGAACCGTTTGGGGGTCCAAGCACAATGTAACTCTAGACAGACTGTTTCTTTAAGTGTTTTTTGAAAATGTTTGTTATACTGTGATGGACTGGTGTCCCACCTGGGGGGCAGTTTCACAGGCTGGAGCCCAGTGATGCCCGTCTCTGAACCGCTGCTACCCTGACCAGGTTAAAGTGGTCTAAAGATATATTGGATGGATGGTTGTTGCTGCAATGCTCCCCATCTCCAGCTTTTCAGTGGTTTAGATTTAATCTCCATATTGTGATATCAAAAAAAATTGACTCCACGAGTGAGGATTTCTCTGGACTTATTTGTAACCATTATTGCAAAGTTTACTTTTTTAAAACAGAATCAGAGCTCAAAAAGCGCACGTACAAGTTTTCATACTGCATTTTATATTAATAATAATATCTTTTAACAATGTTTTTTCTACAAGCTAAAGATATATTAAGTTAAAATACTGTATTTGCAAAAAAAAAAAAAAACAAGAAAAAAGTGAAAAACAGCGATGCACAGCCAGGGCATTTTCAAACTATCCATTAAAAACGTGATTTACACACATTGCATGAATTTAATTGAATCAATCGGCTGTAAATTGTTTGAACGTCTTTCTGAAGATCAGAGGCTGCAGTAATATGAAGTCATGTAGGCAGCAGTGCATTAAAAAGCCGGATGAGTGAAATGAACAGTAGATGAGCTGGATGCCAGTGCGGCGTTTGCGTTGTTGCCCACGGAGTTTCCTGGAGCGCTCAGCGCGGCCCGAGGTCCCCGTCTGCGTCGCCGGCCGCCAACTCCGCTCTTTGTGCCATTTCTGCTGCTGCCCCACTTTCATTTTCACCATCTGGTATCCGAGGCCTTTGAAAATTCGCACTTTTCTCACATTCCCGGTTTTTGCCCTTCGCCGCAGTTTTAAGGCCTCTGAAAGTGCCCTGAGGGGACTGGAAAGGGCAAAGTAAACAGTTTAGCTCATTTTACACAAATCTGACCTGTTTCTATGTCTCAAAAAGGACAGCTAGTTTCAGGCCACCAGATGGCGTAGCAGTTAGAGTTACTGCCTTGTGATCGGACAGAATTAGGTTCAAATCCCACCATCTGCTGTAATGCCTGTGGTCAAGGTTCTCGCCCCAAACTGCTGCATACATGGGTCAATCACACTGTGCAACACAGAATTTTGGCATAAAAATGATACTCATGGAGTCAGATGCGTTTTTTTGCGAAAATAATTTTTTTTTCACCATCGCCTAAACTTTTTGTTACACGCAGAGCAGTTTTTTAAAACATTTTCTCCAGTGCTGGGACTGAAAATGACCGCTTGATGAACCACAACAAGCTGCAGACTTGTGAAGCTGTGGGTTGTATGTCGCGGGGGGGATGGTGACCCTGAAGCTGCATCTCTGTAAAGAAGCTTCCAGAATCTAGTCGCACACGAACGCCTTTTAAACGTTTTCTTACCTGTAATCGCTGGTCTTAAATGAGCGAACGTTAAACCTCTTCCACATCACACCTCTCTTCTATACGACCTCGTTTTTACTGTACTGTGATTTACCTATGATCTTTTATTTATAATCTTGTATAGTTATCTTCCAGTTAATCTGTGTCTCATCGTTTTTATTTATTTCTAAAAATTGTCTTTGTCCTTATTCTGCGTACCATGGAATTGAGGAACTCCATTTTTTCTCCCGCGTGTACCTGCTGTATAAAGACAACAAACGATTCTTGATCATATTCACCTTTTACAAGTTCGCGCGCCTTCGGTATTGGCGACGAATCATCGGGCAGGTATTAAATGTAGTTTTTAGCATTTTTATTAAAAAGTGAAATGTTCGTTCCAGAAAAGAAACGGGAACATTTTGGATTCAGGATTCACTAACGATAATCTGTTTATTCTGACGACGTGTGAGTTTGTTGATCAGTAAATCACTGGTGCGGCGTATCTCTCACTCACTCACACACACACACACACACACACACACACACACACACACACACACACACACACACACACACACACACACAGCTTACCTGCTGCAGGAGCGCGCCGCGGGGGTAGCGCGCGATGTTGTCCCCGTACCTGTTGCTGCGCAGCCAGTCCTCGTGCCAGCGCGCGACGCTGTAGCTCGAGCCGCAGCGGGAAAGACGCTCGAGCAGCGCGCGGTTTTCTCGCGTGACCCGCAGCAGCTCGCGGCGCCGCTTCTCGCTGCTGAGGCTACCAAGGTGGGGGGAGGGGCTCTATGAGCGGGTCCGAGGACAGCATCGTTACCGTGTTTTACCGTGGTGTGCGCGCGGTACCTCCTGCTGCTGTAGTGGTTCCTGTGCTCCACCCGGCCCGCGGTCTTCTTGATGTGCGACATCTTGTCCAGCAGCAGCTCGTTGTCGCGCTGGATCTTGGAGGCGCGATCCTCCTCCAGCTGTAAACAGTGTCGATCGACACGGTGAAAGTAAACAAACCCGCACAAGTTTATAACCCGGCTCCGGTTCTGCGCTCTGCATCACGTGCGGCTTCTGCCGCAGCCTCGTGCCGCCCGGATCAGATTCCTCCGCAAAAACGGCCGCGAGCCGAGAATCACCTGCAGCTTCTTCAGTTTCACCTCGAGGTGGCCGAACTTTCTGGGGGGGCTGCTGCTGATCGTGGCTTTTGCCGATTTCACCTTAAAACAGCGGAGCGGAGACTTTATTAAAGACACCTCGACGAAGCTGCGGTGAAATTTGGAGCCGAAGCTCCAGAATGACCGCAAAGACGGTTCAGCTCGCGCGCAAAAATAAGCCGGACAGTAAGCAGGTGGGATACAGTGGGGGAGCAGAACGAAGTCCCACCGTCTCAGTGTTTCCCGAGATGTTTTGCCTTATTTAAAGCAAACGGCCCCGAAGTTACTTCTACTTCGCGCGTTTAACGACATTCTGTTATGAGTGAGATGGACGGTGAGTTAAAGCCAGAGTTCGGTACCCGGTCCCGGTGCCGCTGCCAGTCGCTCTTGTCCCACTTGTGCTGCAGGTATTTGCTGCCACACGGTCTCGCGGGCTCGTACGCGCGGTGCGCGTGCTGCATGGTCTCGAACCTGGTCTCGGTCCTGGTCCAGGTCCCTGGCGAGTGTTTGCGGGGGGGCGGTTGCCTTGGCAGTTCGCGCGGTTAACGGTCGCGCTCCTCCTGACGCCGAACCGGTTGAACGAGGTGGGCGGTTCCCGTTCGAACCAAAGTGACGAAAATGTGGATTTTAACGGCCGCGAGAGTCGCGGCTCTTTGTTCGGTGTGCAGCACCAACAACTGACCGGCTCACGAGAGCACCGCTCGTTCCTGTCTGGTGCCACCATGTTGCTGGTTCACATCCCTCACGTAGGTGCCCGTGAAAGTGAGACTCAGACAGCAAATACGCAGATGATGCTGGACTCGTTCGTGCAGCCGTCAGGAGGTCAGGAGAGAAATGTCTCTGAAAGAGATGGGCTCAGGTGGGATTCGGCAGCTCTGAGGGACACAGGGAGCTCAATCCACCACAGTGAGGCCAGAACTTAAGTTTTGAACCCTTCTGTGAGGGCTGCCACCAAGGTCAGGCCTTTCCCAGTGTGTACTGGCCTGGTGCGGTCAGACTGTACCCTGTTTTACCGCAGCAAACCACCCCACGGGCGCAAAGATGAGTTTCCTCTAATGATGGTTATTATCGATGGCTTCTGGCCTCTGAGGAGATGTGCAGCACAGGATATATTTGGATGTATCGACAAATTTCATTTCTTCCTGTAGTTCTGCAGTGTGCAGAAGTCACAATATATACATTGACCTACATATATGTGTAGTTAAAAAAAAACACTTGTGTGTCTCTGCAGGTTTGGCCCACTTAGCCTTTTAGCCACTCAGCATGTCGGTGGGTTTGTGGTCATTTTGGCTCTCAAGTCGGCTGCTGAAGGGACAGCGAGGAGGAGGACGGCCCCAGACGTCATGTCCATGGGTGGGGCAGCCAAGCTGGAGTGCCCTAGTTCCTCCTGCATCTAAAGACACACACACACACACACACACACACACACACACACACACTCATCTCCTCATCCATCCAGCTCCTCTGCATCCCCCTGTCACCTGTCTTGGCTGGAGAGCTACTGAGGCTGTGGGAGAGGATGTAGCTCATGGTAAGTTTTACCACTGTTATCATCATAGTGTATCCACTGCAGGGGAGGGGTGGGGGTGGGGGGGTTCATGTATAAAGATAAACCCCTCCACTCTGTGCCTTTTCCTAATGCACTGCAGAACCGAATTGTACGATTTAAGATCTATAGGTCGGTGTGGCAGTTTTAATAGATGTAGCGAGAGGGAAATATGGTTTCAATGACGGAACCTCCTTGTAATGGTCACAGAATAAAGACGAATGTCTTGGTCTGATGATCTGCTGCTAACCTTCAGTTTGATGCACTTTGCAGTTATAAGTGGCCATAAAATGGCTCCAGTTTTCTGACGCGAACCCTTGAAGATGAGGGATGAGAGCAGCTGCAGACATTATTTGAAAAGGCTAAGAATGACGGCCAGTTCTCATTTATTCACGTTCTTCAGAAAGAGCCGGGAGAGAAGAGATTGACGCGCTTCGTGACAGAAGTAAAACTGAGCCCAACTGTCAGGCGACACGAAGGCGGGAGGAAGCGGCTGAACCTCCTGAAACCCGGCAGTCGGGATAGATTTGTAGGAAATTATCTCACCCGCAAAGGTGGTTTTATTTAAAAGCACAGGATGTCCTCTATGGGGGGCGTCAGGACTCCGTACTGCAGTTTGGGAAAAGGCTCATAAAAATATCTGTCCTCTGCGGTGAACGAAAATGAGTGGCTGGGTCTCTGGAGGAAGGAGCAGCGTTAAAACAACGATGCGTAAATGTCATTTAATTTTTTAAAAGTTGATGGATGTCTTCCTTTGTAGACATTCAGCTCGTACTCTGCAGTACCTGTCCCATTTTCCCGCGAGACGGGATTTGTCCTCTCGCAACGACCACCGCGTGCTACCAACGTCCTGGTTATTTTTGACCAATTCCATGTGGGACGGAAGCCACTGTGAGCCGCAGTCCTGCACAGACCTCAGCAGGACACTGTGCCACGGCGGGGGCCCCGGCGTCCTCCGCAAAGTGCAGCTTTTCGTGCCAAACTCAGCTGGCACCTGCTTCAAAATTTCCTTTAATATCGACCACATTGAGCACAAATGCTCTCTAATCCGCTCAAGTGAGGCCTGTGAGCGAAGAAGCGCTTTTGTTCTCAGGAGCTTTAGCAGCCGTGGAAACGGTAACCTGGAAACGTGAGTTGAGACAACATACCTATACAAGCGGTTAATCCTCGGAGTAAACACACACACACACACACACACACACTAACTGTGTTTTTGGGCCCACATTACGTTCATGATATAAACCTGAAGATTTACTTTCCTGACATTTTTAACAGACGGTATTTTGACAGAAATGTACATTTTTGCTACGCCAATGTGCGACACTATTTTGGCACGTTTGTCCGCCGAGGTTCACACTGCTGGGTTTGAACTGTAAATAATGTTACCCAGTTTTCCTCGAGATTCGACACTGGGACCTTCTGACATGAAGATGAGAGCCTAAAGAGCCTCGACAGCGGAGTGAACAGCAACGAGGCTTTTATTTACCTCCAAGGTGGGACGTTATGAAAATGCTGCGTGGTTTTTCACGCGGGTTTTCACGTTCGCCAACTTATGAAGTTTCGCCCAGGGCAACTGCGCCACCTGCTGGTCAAAGCCGCCCTACCTTCGGCAAGTCGTACTGCAGGGTTTCCGAACCTAAAACCTGAGCAAATACAGCTTTTGGTGCTTAATATTGACCGTCACTGTTAAATAAACATTATCGACTAGTCTTGGAAAGCAAGACTTTGCGGAATCATCTTAATAAGACAAATTACTGGACCGTTTTATCACAATATTTCACCGCAAAGTTTATCTCTCTTCCCTCTTTATTCCCGTGATGGTGAAATACAGGCGTCACTTGGTAAAAAGGACATACGGATTGGCAACGTTTTCACTAAATATTTATTTTTGCACCTCCTGCACCTCAGATTCATTTAGTTTCAAACTTTGTTTTCTTACTCTATAACATCTTGCACCAAATACTAAAATTTTGGCTCATAAAAATATGATGTCGAGGGGGAACCGGTTCAAAGTGCAAATGCATCAGTCGTCCGTTGTTTCACAGTCGAAAGCTGGCCTGATTTGCTAGTGGGGGGCAAAAGAAATGCTGATGACCCCGGGGGGCCGTGTGACGGGAGCCTGCCGGAGTGGGACGGGTTCTGGTTCTGGTGCCAACAGAAGGTCTGTTTCAGCACCACCCCCGGCAGCCCCCGAACCGGACCTAACTGGACACGTCCCCACGTTTCAACCTCAGGACACATTTCGCCTCCCTGTTGCCCAGCAGAGGCTGTGAAGTGCAGTTTCCCGCAGCAACCGGCCTCTTTTTAACAAACATTAAATCTTCAACGTGTAGTAATAGCCTGTAATAAACAAACTGTGTTGTGTTCACACTGGAGTTTTACAGGCCCCCCAGAGGGGGGCTGGAACAAACAACCAATCTGTTCAGCACCAACTTTACACCTGAGGCAGCTTCAGTTGCAGCTTTTCTTCCTGGTGTTTCGTGTCTGAACAGGGCAAAAAGGGTTATTATAAATTCCGGTGTCAGGAAAATTCCAGAATTCATCTGAATTGTCGAGTTTTTCTAAAAGGAAGTTAAACACTTTGCTGTTCTGCATATTTACTGAGGCCACAAAAGAAGCAAAAGTCAAGCTGCACCTTTAAAATACAATATTTCTGAGGTTTCAAAGTGGCATAATTGTTCAGTTATAACGTATTCAGTTGTTTTATTTGGTGTTGGTTTGATTTGTGTTGTTTGTTTTTTACTCAATAGTTTTCTGTAGCTTAAAATTCCTGCTGCAGTCTGTACAGTAAACCTGAGTGACAGGGAGGGCTGGTCGGAAGATATTGTGCCCGTCTGGTTTCCCTCCGCAGTGATGGTGGTAAAAATCCGACCCCTCGGTGTGTTATGACCCCGCTGTTCCATTCCTGTGCTGCGCTGGGCCACAGGTTCAGACCTGGGTTTGAATGGGGCTCACGCACAGTTTACCTGTTCTCCCCGTGTTTTTGTGTTTCATTACACAGTCCAAAGGCAGGTGACTTCATGTTGCCCTTAGTGTGTGTGTGTGTGTGTGTGTGTGTATGTGTGTGTGTGTGTGCGTGTGTGTGTGTTACCTGATGACATCGCATTCTCCCTCTGGTTTTCCAGCTTTCAGGTTCAGGCGAGTTGGTCAGACAACTAAAGTGTTTGTTTTTGACTTGAAGGTCCCTTTACCCCCCCCACTGACAAACCTCCCTGCCCCCCCTTCTCTGCCCCACCAAACAGAGGTGTGCGGGGTTCTGTGTGGTGGAAAGTGACCAAGGCGACGGCTCCGGGGAGCAGCTCACACGCGGTGACGGCCCCCAACGTCGGCCTTAAGTGAAGCAAACAGCCCGTAATTGTTGGCTGTGGTGCTGCAGACTTACCTGCCTGCTGACTTTTTATGAAATTGGGAAGAGTAGCTGCAGCAGACGGACGAGCTTCTCAAACTGCTGCTCTTGGCTGGTCGGGGTGGCAGCTGACACATCTCATATTAAGGGTTTCAAGAAAATACCTTGTTCATCCCTTGTTTTACCCCCTGTACACACCTGAGGGGTGAAACACAGTAAATACACTGTCTGACCAGTAAAGGAATAGTTTCCTAAGTCTGCAGTTCACCCGGTCACTTCTGCTGATGTAACCAAATAGTTTGTTTCATTTATCAAGTTGACTGATTTCATGCTTTTACACAGAAGGGTAATTTTCACAGTATCAGGAGGGTGTCCCTCACATTCACTTAACTCATTTATTTGGCATTTTTCTCCACCGTCTCTTGAGCAGTTAAACTGCTTGTGATGTTTAACCTGGTTAAACAGCGGTGTATTTTTTACTGAAGTGATGATATCGGCCCCCCCAGGTTACAACTGGGCTACACCACCTTCAGGTCTGGATGTCAGGATGTCGTACCAACCCATCTTTATTCTGCTGCCCTCAGCTGCTGGCAGGTTTAGCGTATTACACTTATACCGTGTTTTATTAAACGCATCACCTCTATCTCCTGTGTACCTGATATACCTGTTCAGGTGTCTTCAGCTGCTCTTCAGAACCCCGGTGAGAGAAGAAGCTTCTGCAGAAATAAACCGAGTCTCTGGCTGTCAGAAGGAACAGCGGGCCCATCTCCACCAGGGGGCGCAACTGCCAACAGTTGCACAAATCAGGGTGGAAAATGTGCTCATTTTTCCTTTTATTATGGGGGCAGCAAGAGGCTGACAGCGGGGTGTCCACACGTGCGAGTGTCCGAGTCACGTCTGACTGTGGGGAACGAGGACCTTGGTCCCAGTGAGGAATTAAAAGTGCAGAAGTTAATAAACAGTCCTGTGGTTGACAGTGTCGATGTTCTGTGTTTAATTCTCGACTCTGAATGTCCTCTGGTTTCTCCTGCAGCTTTTCTCTCAGTGTGTTCATTGCAGAGGTGCGGAGCTCCAGCTGACTGTGGCCTGCGCCGGTGAGTGGCCTCTGTGTGTGTGTGTGTGTGTGTGTGTGTGTGTGTGTGTGTGTGTGTCCGCAGGTAGCGATTGCACCGTAACATGTGAGAGGTGTGTGTGGTGTGTTTTAATATTTAAGGAAATATGGAAAATTATTGCCGTGTTACGTCATCGTTGAGAGTGATTTCCACACCTTTCCCGTTGCTGACGCTTACCTGTCTGGAACGTAAGCGGCACATTGAACAGAAGTTGTCTCTGGCTGCTGCAGCTGTGTCACCCGGTACTTGAAGGACGTGGGTTTGAATCCCACTCCAGCTGCACTGCCCTGGATCACAGTAATAACCTGTTGACATCATGTGTTTGGATGAAGAAATAAGATTAATAGTCAATGGCGTAAGACACTGGAATTGAGGGGCTTTCTGTCCCCCCCCCAACCGGGTGACAGGTTCACAGAAATGATGTAGTGAGAAGGTGGCCACCTTCACCTCCTTGAGTGATGCTGGAAACTGCCTGGTCAGAATATAAAACTGCTGGCTGCATTTGGTCCCTTTAAAGGAAATCGAATCAGATCCTGTGAAAAGAAGGAGAAACTGCTGTTTGTACTGAAGGAGACAACAAGGTCCAGGCAAGGTGATAATTGAGAGTATGGACTCCCAAAGCGTTAGTCTCATCTTCACTCACACACACACACACACACACACACACACACCAGCCGGGATACCGACCTCCTCGCCTCGATCCGCTGTCCCGGACGCTGCGTGGGTTTAGCACAGTGACGTTCGCCGGTCTGGAGGAAGTTCAGCAGCCAGACTGTTTGCATGAACTGTTTTCTCCTCTGTGCAACTAACAAACTGTCCACTAAAGCATCAAGACAGAACATGTGCTGTCAGTCATAGGAACAACTCATCTGAGCACAGTTATTCTCCTCTTAAAACACACATCTTTGGAGTGTGGGAGGAAACCAGGGCACCTGGAAACCCACGCGAGCGTGGTGAGAACATACAAACTCCCCACCGCCTGCTCCAGTTTGGAAGCTGCAGCCAGGTAGCCGTGAGACACGGTCCTGCCTGCCGCCCTCCTCGTTGTCAGTGCAGGACAGGTATTAAGCAGAGCTGCTCTCAGATGTTCTGCTCATTCAGGCCGTTTCCAGCAGAAGTTTTCTTCTCACTTTAATTCACTCCCTCAGGTTAGGACATTTTTTGTTCTGCTGCCTTTGCGCTGCTTTTCTTCCCTCTGCGGCATTCGCACCGCATCACGTGTAGTTACACCCACGTCTCTCTGCTCGCCTGTTTACTGAAAAGAGGATCTTCAACGCAGTAAAATGACCTGACCTCACTGACCCCACTGACCCCTCCCTTTGTGCTCATGAATTGTAATAATTGGTTAAAGGGCTGAAGGAGGGGATCTTCTAAGTGAGTGGGACTCATCAGGTTGTAGTCTCGTGTTCTTGCCCTCTTACTCATTCACGTGGGCGAATTAATGTTCTCCTCTAGGTATCGGCTTAGATGCTGCAACTGGGATTTTCAGAGTGACGTCAACACTGGTCCTGAAAGCAAAAACGACACAACGATACTGTGTTTGTGTGTTTTTGAAACCCCCTGCCCTCAACCCCCACCTTCCCGATACGGTAAAAACGGCCGCGCTGTGCGACTGGGCAAGTGAACGTAAGGACTGACCGAACGCTGCGAGGCGCTTTGCGAAAAAGCCTCACACCAGCCGATGAATAATAAGGGTGGTCAGTCGAAGGTGTCCGGGTAGGAAAACGCTGTCACTCCGGTTTCAGCGACTGTGCCCACTGTAAACCGCGGTACACTGCGGTAAGAGAAGCTGAATAGAGGTGCACCTGCACAGGGAACCAGGGCCACTTTGTGGACAGAAGGGAAGAGGGTTGTGGGAAACCCTCTTCAAATGGTCATCGCGTCACCGTGAAACAAACACGTCTGCTCGAGCCCTTTCATCTCGACCCATTTGGTTTCCGTAGCACTTTGGAAAATTGGCTCCTCGGGGTTTTATTAGTAACATTCGTCTAATTATAGATTTTTATGAGGGATATCATACAGGTCGTACAAAAGTAGAATATTTTGGAGGAAACGTTACGAAGGTTTTACTAGTTACGACTACAACACATTTTCCTCTGTGCTAAATGAGGCCACTTCTGAAGCCAGTCTTTGTTTTACTCTGTTTGATCCCAGTGAAACACTGTAAGATTGTAGGATTAAATGAACCCATTATGGAGCTCCTGTGAGGTCCCGCCAGCAGCGCCCGTCAGGTCACGGTGCAGGAGCAGTAAAACCCAGTCAGGGATCCCTGGGGCTTCAGAGCTGCGCCAATAAATAGATACGCGTTTCAGTGATGTGCAACAGACATGTCAGGCGAGACCCCCCAGGGGAGCAGTGATGCTCTCCACAAAGCGAGTCGATGGAGAGGCTCGCGCGGGCTTTGTCCAGAGGTCTGGAGGTGCTCGAGCCTCGCAGGATTGATGGTCTAGAGGCTTCCGTTCCTGCACTGAATTCTGGGAACGAGACCTTTTTTGCGCATTTGTTTCTCCAAAAGCCACTTTCATTGGTCAGTTGAAGGTAAACAGCTTGGCAGAAGGCATCTCGGCAGGAGTGGCATTTGAACCTGCGCCTTTCGATTTCAAGGCAAAACCTCTAACTGCTTCAGATTTTCGCGCAAAGTCTTGCCTGAGTCTCCGTGTTGCTGCTCACGGGAGCTCCGCAAGACGGTGGACTTGGAAGACGGTGATATTTTTCCGTGGCGCTGCTGCTGCCATGAAGAAAAACCGTATCCGGTGCGTCGCAGAAGAGCCGGCAGACTGTTTGCTGCCTTTATCTCAGCGCACAGCCCAGAAAACAACATCCAACTGCTTGTTGGCCGGGACCAGCTGGCAGCGGCGCCGCGAGTCCCGCCAGCAAAGGCGTCACCATCAGAACCCCTTGCCGTCACGGCCCTTTCGCGAAGTCCGTTCCTCGGCGATGGGGTGATTTAGGCGACACCTCTGAAAACGCTGCTCTCCGCTGATGGACGTTCGCGTCTGCAGGCCGCTGGCATCCTGTCTGCATCAGCGCTGCAGCTTGTGAGTTCTGGTCCAGCAAACACAGAAATAACTGCACATTCCCACAGCTGCAGGACCAACATCAACATGACAGTTGTAGTATCAGACTTGTCTTTCTCTCTTACACACACACACACAGAAACTACATCAGGGGCATCACCTTTTTGTCAGACACACATGCACGCATCTAGCAACAAACATCACAACAAAGTGAAAAATTGAAACACAATTTCAAATAATCCAACGCACAACAAAGTATGGTTTGAAACTTTAGAACGTCAGCAGTTACATTTCCTCAGTGCAAAAGTGGAAAAGACATTAAAATGGCGGCCGGGAGAAAAGACGGATGTTGGACGTGGAAAATGGATCCAAAAGCCCTTAATTTCTCTTTGACTTTGTGGAAAGAAAAACAACTGGCAAATATCTCTTCTGAGCAGTTTATCAGTCATTCAATGTTAATAAATCAGTTTTCTAATAGAATGAATTTTTGTTTCTCCACAGAACAGTTTCCAGAGTAGAAAAAATCCAATTTCACAGTAATGGAAAATTATTCCACGACTCCCTCAAAGGGCGAGTGCAGTGAGTGTCACGGAAAAGACGTGTGTGACCGCACATTAGTCCACGGAGACCGTGAGGAACGCGGTCGATCCGGTTTTACGTCTGCAGGAAACGAGGCCCTCGGGGGTCGGGACCGCGAGGCTCCGCCGGAGAACCTGGCACTCGGTTCTCGTCTTTATACGGCCCTGAGCCGGACCTCTGGGCTCAGGAGGCGAGCGATGTCCTGTAGGCCACAGGGCTGCGATCGGAATACGGCCGTGCGACGCGACCGCTCCGCTAGCTCCCCTCCCCCCCCACGGTGGGGTGCAGCCCACCAAGGGGAGATGCTATTATATAACCAAAACCACCAGGCAGAAAAGCCTTTTCGCTCACAGTCAATTTCTGATCTTCAATAAGTGGAAAACTTTGTTTTCTGGAAATAACAAGTTATATAATTGTCCCAGGTGTTTAACTGCCAGCTTAAGTTTGCCGGAATCTTCCCCGACTTCGCAGCAGCGCTAAAATCGCGGGAGAAAATGCCATTTCCTTCCGGGGAGGCAAAAAGTCACCGGCAAAGTTTTTACCTCTTTATCTTCGTGTGTCTGAGTGTTCAACTTAACCCCTTCAAACCCGCTACGCTGCACTTACACACGGTAAAACACGGGAAACACGGTCAATTTAATGAAAGCGTTTTCTGCTGCCGAAAGTGAGTGAATTTTACTCATTCTTTCTCACTTTGGTGGACTTTGATGATGCGTAACAGAGGAGAGACGTCGGGTGTGTTGGGCTCAGAGTGGTCGCCCCCTGGGTCGAATACCCTCTTACTGGGTTTGTACCCAAGGGCCATAAGAGCACCGTGCTGCGCAACGGGGTAAATCGGTGTAAATGTGCTTATCGAACGCTGTAAGTTACCTGGGACACGGCTGAGTCACCGTTAATGTGCTTGTGTGCATGCGGGGGGTAACTGATGTGCCTGAGATTCACCAGACGCACGCAGTGATGCTCCCCCGGGGGCCTGGTGGAAAATTGCATCTTGGGAAAAGAGCGAGACATGCGGAAAACAAAGTGGGCCCAATGGCCTTCTGGGAAATCACTTTTAATAGCAGGCAAAGGTGACTCTGGAACTTCCAGCGGGAATAACAGTACGAGGCCTGGTGTTTATTTGGTGATGATTCCGGAAGGTAGTTTAGCTATTTGAACGTTTCCTGAATTAAAATGCAAACTTAGTCCATGTTCTTCAGATGCTTGTTGCTCATGTTGCTTATTATGGACACAAGTACCTTTAAAAAAAAATCACTCGGCTTCAGTTTTTATTTTAATTGCACCTAATTACAGTTTCCGAAACGCGGCTCCCGTCACTAAAATGACCGTGTTTGTGTGGGATTTCTGCCCCCTTACCTGTCACATAATGTGTCACTTTGCAGGTTAATTAACCCTTAAAAGTGTGTGAAAAGAACCCTTGGCTGATCCGGTCTGTGTGGAATTTGTTCCCCTTTTCTCCCGCAGTCCAAAGACATGTGTTTCAGGTCAATTGGTCACGATTAGTTGCCTACAGTGTGTCTGTGTGTGTGTGGGGGGGGGGGGGGGGGNGGGGGGGGGGGGGGGGGGGGGGGGGGGGGGGGGGGGGGGGGGGGGGGGGGGCTGCCCTGCCATGCACTCTGGTATCAGACCCAGTTTAGAACCTCCCAGTCTGGTGCCCAGTGATTCTGGAACAGGCTCCGCCCCTCCGCTACCTGGACCAGGGTAAAGTGGGTAATAATGGAAGCCTTTCAAACTGGCTGATGGAAACCCGTTGTTTTCCGAAATGATTTAAATGCTAATTAAAATACGCACTCGGTCCACATAGTGACTGCAATGGTAACACGGTTCCAATGTTGTGGATGTCGTGCTCGCGCCGGCTGTTTACTCAGCATCTCCTCGTTCCACCGCAGTGCTGCTGCAAATATGCTATTACTGCGGTAAAGGGACACCTGTGCCACCACCTGCACCATGTTTGCACACGTTTGTCCATGTGTGTCCATCACAGGGGTGGTCGCTGTGTGTGTGTGTGCAAAAGGAGCAAAGAGGAACTTGTTGCCCGTGTGGTCATGAGTGCATCACAGCTTCCCGTCACTGCCTGGATTTGGGGGGGGGGGGGCAGCACTGAGATGCTGATGCTGGGCGGCCCTCGACAGGACCAACTCATCCATTCATCACCCCCCCCCCCCACCCTAGCCCCCCACCCGCGGTGCTGAGAAGGTCTGGTTTGTGACGGCGCGCGGACCACGTGTTTACGTAATGGAAAGCCAGCGTTACGCTTTCAGCCCCCCCCCCCCCGTTCTCCTCCTCCTCCTCCTCCTCCCGGTCCGTTTTCCGCACGCAGAGACCCCGGACGAGCCGACATGCCTGCGCGCATCACCCCGCACGCCACGCACTTCGGAGGAGCCGCAGGAATCGGCGAGCTGCGCGCGGACAGTTAATAAAGAGGAGCAGCAGCGCCGGCGGAGCAGGAGGGGAGGCGCCGGAAAGTGACCCCCCGGCCGAGGCGCTCCGGTGCGCCGATGCGTTTTGCCGCGGCCGCCGTTGCGGTCTTTTCCCGGGGATGACGCTGCGCGGCTCCAGCCGCCCCTCCGAGCGATGAACTCACAGGCGCTGCTCTGGGCTCCGCAGATCCTGCGTGTCGCGCCGTTTTCCCGTTAACGCGCCCCGCTCGCCGGCTGCGCCCGCAAGTCCGCGTTTCCCTGCTGACCGCCCGGGTCGCCGGCGTCCTTCGCGCGCGGCTGGACACTCGGAAGCTCCGCTCAGAAGTCCCCACAACATATCTCGTCACGTGACCTGGACGCAGACAATTTGGGATACCACTTATTTGTTTTCTTCCTCCTCCTCCTCCTCCTCCTCCTCCTATGGTGCAGTTTACCGCCCCGTCCAGGAGATCCGATCCCGCCGAGGCGTCGTCATGCGCGCGCAGGGGGCTCCTCTTCTTCAGGGTGTCTAAAGCTGCTGGATTTTGCTCTTCGCCCAAATCAATGTGGTTTCTGTGGAACATCTTCAGCAAAGGAACGCATATGCTGCAGTGTCTTTGTGGCAAGAGTCTCAAGAAGAACAAGAACCCGAGTGGTAAGACGCGGGACGCGCAGCGCAGACACACCGCGTACACACTTGACGCGGCGGGTTGGCGGGGGGTCGAACCTCTAACTTCTATTGTGTTGCCTGTGCTGCCGATCCGGATATTTCATGTTTCATACGGAACCGGGGCTCCCGGCGAACCGCCTCAACTTTTTTTAGTTGCGTTTTATGTCTTTTTTGAGTCGATGCATGAAATTCTCGTGCGGCGTGGGGGGGGGGGGGCTCTAAAGATGCGGGTCTGCGACCGACTACCCCCCCCCCGGTTTGTGTGGCTTGCAGGCGCGCACCCGCCCGTCCGCCGCAAGCCGCATCCTCGCCTCGCGCTGCTCGCAGCCCCTCGGCGTGTTTCTGCTTTTACACACACACACACACACACACACACACAGTACTGTAAACCGCGACCAGGTGCCGATCATCCTGTCCGGCTCCTCACGGATGAACCGAAGCCGGGTGACACTCGCTCCCGCACGCAACCGTGTCGCCGGTCCCCTCGATGGACAATGCGGTGTGTTTCACGCACTGTGTTTAAAGCGGCGCTTTGATTCACAGCTGCAGTTCAAAGCACGACGGACGCGTCTCCCCTCCTCCTCCTCTGTGTCTCAAACAGGTTGTTATGAAAAAGGGAAATTCATGCGGTGGCAGCACGAGCGCCCCCCCATCCCAGCCCCCACCCACCCTGCCCTGCGTGAGGGTCTTAAGTTGACGGTTTGGGAAGAAGGAGGCAGAGCTGCCGCTGCGGTGCGGCGCGTCACGACCAGCGAACCGAGCAGCGGCTCAAAGAGCGTTTACAGTTAACAGCGAAATCCGCAACGGGCACGAGGCGCCGTGACGCGGGGTTTGCGCGGGGCCCGTGGATGGTGAGAGGAAATCTGCCGTGGCAATTGTAGCAGGAACCCCCCCCCCACCCTTCCTAAAAAAGAAACGCGCCGCGTCAAAACACTTAAACTTTCACAAGTCCGACGTGACGACACGCGACTGATTGCGTCACTTTACTATAGGTGATTGCATGACGTCACGGCAGGCAGAGGTCTCCTGGCGCACAAGGCTCTGCGGCTGCTTCTGATAAGCATGGGGGGGGGTCTGCTTGCAAAACCTAGTAACCTGTAACATCCAGGCCTCTTGGGGGGGGGGGGGGGAGTAAAAACTTAGGCAACCCGCTTGTGGGGGTCAAAAAGACTGACCTTTTCCTCACTGTTCTCATTCCAACTGAAGACATTCGTAATCGTGCAGGTTCTCGCTCAGCAGTGTCATTCCAAGACGCTGAAACGGAACTTCGGAGCCGACTTGAGAGGCTGCTGGGGAGACGCGTTTTGGTGACGTGTGAGTGCGGCTCTCAGGAGAGGAGCTAAGGGACGGAATCCCAGCGGGTCCTGCTGATGGGACGTCTCGTGGTGGAGGTGCGTCGCTCATCATGTGCGCAACGCTTGTGAAAACGTGTGTATTTTTAGCAGAGCCACTTTCACACCAGCAGTCCCAACTGAGACGGAGGTTGACGGTTCCAGCAGATGGCGGCTTCTGATAGCGGCCGGCGGCTGGGGGTCCGGTCTTGTTCTGGCAGCACTGAGTTATGTTGCTTTTTCTCTGATTGTGTGTGTGTGTGTGTGTGTGTGTGTGTGTGTGTGTGTGTGTGTGTGTGTGAGAGAGAACCTTGTGATGTGAATACAGTGCTAACTGAGGGAAACTGGCCACGTCCCACACGGCCTTGTTCCAGTCAGTCAGAACACAAGGAGTAGAGTTCCAGGCCCTTTGTGGCCTGCATTGCCAATCATGGTCATGTGATGACGATGGGGTTATGAAAACAGCACCTGCCGGTCACCCTCCCCTGGTGCCCTTGTGTTTCACCTGATGACTCACTGTGATGTCATCCACGTGTAGTCACCTTCCTTCAGAGCCTCCAACTGAGCGCTGGACTTATTCTGATGTCAAAAACAATATCCGAGCGGGACGATGGCACAGCGGGTCAGATGTGGGTGCGTGTGGGTTTTCTTCAGGTGCTCCGGTCTGTCCTCCCACAGTCCAAAGACGTGTTTTCCGTGAGCCTCCAGGACAGGCCCCGGACAGCCGGCGTGAGGGCGGGCGGTTATCGACACTGAGCCGAGGTTCCCCGGAAAACCCGTTTCCCGAATTAGAGCGAGTGGTTCGGCGTAACGGCCGTGGGCCCTGAACGCCGGGGCGTTTTCCGCCACGTGCAGCATTTGTGGCTGTTCTCCACGCACCTCCAGGCAGCTCACTGCTTTTGCAGAGCGGCGTTTCTGCTCGTTTACAAGCAGAATCAGTTCAGGTTACTTTCGGGTTTCCACTGGGGAGCATCACGTGGTTGACCTGAACCATCAAGCCCCCTGCCGGGCCCTCCCCACTATCCCGAATACAAACCAGCCGTCAGCTGCAGTCGCCTTAAACGTTTGTCATTCCTCAAATATCCCAGTTTATGGCTTTAACCGGCGAGTAAAGGCCAGAGGGGGTTTGATGAACGTGTGGCAGCAAACGGTCTGATGTGTGGATGGAAGCCGCCTTTGTCGGCGAGAAGCTGGTCTTACCTGCGGTCAGGTCACAGTTAACAACCCGTCTCGCACACAGCTTCACGCGATGTGACGCTCAACCTTTACACAACTAATTGCTTGTTTTTTTTTTTGTTTTAAATTAGCCACTGATGTTTTTTTTTTATCAGGGCCCTTTTGTTCTGAGCGAAATGGTGGCGGTCAAACGGCGAACAGCAGCTCCGAATCGTCACGGATCTGTGTGTAAACCGAACGATACGCATCCAGTTTCGCGGTTTCGTCTGAAAGCGGTGTTAATGTTTAGCGTGAAAAAAAGAAGAAACGGATCATTCGGCACCTGAGCAGATGGTAATGCAGACGTCTGTGAAATTGCTGACGCAGCAAAAACAAAACGTCTGTGTCGGATGAGCAAGGGGCGGCTTCGTCAGGGGTGAAGGTTCTCGGGCAGAAGCGAAAGGTTCGGTGACCCGATGACCTCGGAGGTGCCCCTCGTCCATGAATTTGTTCCTCACTGTCGTGTGAATGTGTTGTGTGCTGTGTTACTTTACAAACTGGGTTAGGCTGCATGTTCCTATGATGTGTAGTTGCTGAATGATAGATGTATGAATCACCTCGTATTTCCACTCTTTCTCAGCTGCTTGTTACGCGACCGGTGCGACCGGCAGCTCTGCTTCCGTCCTGCATTCCAGATTCACCTCCTGTTTTTTTGTGTAAACTTGGTTGTCTTCCAGAGACACTCGGGTTGGACGTATTTCCCACTTTTTTTCAGCGCACAGCTTGTATCGCTCTGGACAGAGAGGCTGCTGAGTCAGCAGAAAACAGCTTACGGACCGGTGTACTGTCCGGTGGGAGGCTGTCGTTTGCGGCCGGCAAGCGGAAGCAGCGGGACGTGGCCACCGAGGGTCAGCCGGGGGCAACTGGTTTCCCTCGTGACCGCGTCTTCTTCTGTGCAGCCGTCGAACGAACGCCCGTGTTGTTCTCGTCCCGTCGGCCCCTCTTGCACTTTTGTTCAGGCTGGACGCGTCTTGTGCGGACGTGGTCAAAGACCCGTTTCAGGTGAGCTGCAGCGAGAGTGATTGTGACTCATCTGCGGTGGTCCCTGCCTCACACCCTGGGTCTCCAGGACAGACCCCTGGAGATGTTCACGGGGGAAGGTCAGATCAAAGCACCTACGCTGGCTGTGGGGTTCTCAGCACAGGTTGCCATTTCACGGTCGAGATTAGCATTTTTACACTTTTCTGGGTACCTCAGCAGTTCCCTCCGCTGCCGAGTGATCGTGTGGTTCACTGCGTGTCTGTCCGGTTGTCCCACGGTTCAGTGTTCAGTAAAAACGAAGCCGTCGCAAAGACCTGGTTTCGTTACTGTGAGCCTTAACGTCGCCCACGCTCCTGTCGCCAACGCTTCTCGGCCGCCACGTCAAACCCGACCTCGTGTGTCGCCTCTGTCGCCGCTCGGCTCGGCCGCCGGGGCTTCCCGGCAGGTTGTGGACGCCGCTCGCCGAGACACGTGTGCGCGTTGAGCTGGAGGAGCAGCGCCGGAGTGAATCCGCTCGATTGGTCACGGAGAGCCGAGGTGGAAGGAACTCTGGTCGTTTCCCTGCGGCCGCTGGGGGGGCCGTGTGTGCAGATCTGAGCCGCCCTTCCGGACTTCGGGCGTGTTTGTGACTGGAGGTCCGTGGATGGACCGCGGGGGTCTGTGAGGTTTGGCTTCCTTTGAAAGCAACCCTGCCTGAAAAAAATAAAATAAAACCGTCATATTAACATCTGTGATATGTTTGTTTGGGGAGGTAGTTGAGTGATATTTTCAGGGTGAATATATTTATGGATTTTTTCCTTGGGGGGGGGGGGGTATTTCCGTAAGATTATTAATGGGGTCCGTGGCTTAGAAAGCTGAAGAGGATCTGGTCCTGCTGAAGACCCTGCTGATCTCTTGAAACACCATTTGGCTCTTATGAGGCTCAGATATTTACAAAAAAAACCAGAATTATTGGCGAACGATAACGTCGTCCCCAGAGCTCCTGTGTGACACCGTGTGAGACGTATGAGACTTTCTGTAGATAATCAAAGTGCCAAACTGCCCGAATCAGATTTCTTGCGTATAAATCCTGGCTGTTTTGGAGAGTTGCGGTTGATCTGTTGGCAGAAAAGTGAGAGGTTTGCTTGGGAACAGAGTATTTCCGCAAAACACATCATTTGTGTTGCTTCTGGACCTCAGGAGAAATTCAGATTGACCAAAAAGGCACTTTGGCCTCAGCTGCTCTTTAATCCTGAATGAGACACATGAATAATAGAAACCCGTACTGTTATTGCTTCACTTCGGCCGCCCGTCGTGCCACTCGCTTTATGGAACTCTTTCGTTCCGGATGTAATTCTGGTTTTTTATGCTGGGTCCAGGGAAGCGGATATAGATGTTCCGCCAGCCCCTTGTAAAATCGCCTGTGTTGAAGTGGCGGATTTTCTCCCATGATGGTTTAGTACAGAACAACGCTGGAAATGTTAATCCTAAAAAAAGACAGGGTTGTTTGGTAATAAAATGGAGTGCAGCCCTGGGCCAGATGCACAGTTCTGTTTACAGCACAGCTTTTCCCAAACCGCTTTACACCAACCGCCTCTTTTCACCCATAACAAAATGTGCGTGAAGAACAACTTCGCAGCTGCGGAGATATTATTGAAGTTCTGCTCTGCGTCCTGCTGGCTGAGTGTCTCAGCATGTGGGTCTTGTCTGTGGGGGCGGGGTTGGGGGGGGGGGGTGTCTGGACCAGGGATCTGGATTTAGGATGTTGTTCTGGACTTGGGACAGTCCACGGGGGGCATTTTCACCCGTCCTTTACCATAGTAGTCCTGCCGTACCTCTGGAGCACTAACCCTGCAGCTGCACTGTCTTTCTCCCACACACACACACACACACACACACACACCACACGCAGAGGAAGCCCTCTTTCATAAAGCGGTAATCAGTGAATTGCAGAAATGAGGGGGGAAAAGCAGGCAGCTGCACCATGTCTTGGTTGTTTCTTTTCTCTACAGTGTTTTCTGAATGTCAGCAGACAGATGGTTTTTAAAGAGAGCGAAAACGTACGTATTCACGTTAAAAAATTAATTTTCTGCTTATTTTTGGGGATTTACTCACGTAACTTTTACAGCCCCCTTCTTCGCTGCATTTTCTCCCCCTTCCCGTCCTCCCAGTTGCTGTGAGAAATCTGCTGGTTTTTTTTACCTCCCCAGCAAATTCGTGGTACTGGCTCTAGTTGTGCTGTTTACTGTTGTGTTTTTTTTTTTTCTTTGTGAAAATAAACTAAACTAAGATGGCGGAGAGGAACAAGATGCTTCTTATTTATAAGGAGGAGGCGATACACACTGACACACACTCGTGCACCACCGGGGTCTGTGGGGGGGGGGGGGTTGTGCTGCAACACAGTTTTGATGTTAGTTCAAGGATGCAGAGTCTTCATAACTGAGTCACGTTAATGTCCCGATAATAAGATTGATCTCGGGCTGTAATTCTCCCCCCGCTCAGCTGATACGTGGAAAAATTCTGCCTGTGATGTGTTGTTTGAAGCCGCCGATGAATTTTAATACCTCCGTACTGCTGACGCAGGGTTTTAATTCTCACCGCTGAGCGAGTGGCAGCGCTGCCGCCAAAGTAACGCATGTTGAGGTCGAAGCGAAAAGTGCGTTTCGGGGACCAGTGTGATCCCTCCTGGGCTAATCTGCCCTAATGGGGCGAATGACACGGGCTATTAAAGAAGCCGGAACTTACCGGAACAGTAAAGTAAGAACCTGGGTGAAAACAGAGAGAAATTATTCTGATTCTTATTGTTATACAAATTCCGCATAATTCCACCGTCGATATTTGAGAAACGTTTTTTTTTTTGGGTTGGGGCTGTTCAGGTTAATCCCCTCAGACACATCCTTAACTACTCTGCCACCTGCTGGTCTGTGCCAAACGCTGTGCCAGGAAAGCGGGGGCTGCAGCGGTTAGACCTGTGCTCCTCTCCTCCACCTCTCCTGCCGCAGTTGCAGGGTGAAAATGACCCTGATGTACACATCGGCGAATGACTGCGATTAAGTGGCCTTGGGGAAAATAAGTTGATAGCAGTGCTCGCTCTGCTCTTTCTGGATTTATATTTATCTCAGCCAGTGGCTGTGATTTGACTGTCGGTGTAATCGTAGGTCGGGAGCATCAGCCAAACAAATAATGGAAATTCAGCTGTTTTGTAAAATGTTCCAAACCTGACATTTCCTTCATTTTAACCAAAGACGTACTTTTCCTTTGCTCAGCGGGTGGCGCAGTGGTTGGTGGTTGGAATCCCATCTCTTGCTGTATTTCCCTTCATCGAGGTGCTTATGGTCAAGTGATGGAGTAAAAATTACCCGGCATAAATGGGTAAATTGCCGCAAGCAGCTCAGTGTGCACTGTGTGTCTTAGGTGTGTAGATGCAGTCAAGCCGAGTGACCGGAGTGTGTGTGTGTGTGCGTGCGTGTGTGTGTGTGTGTGTGTGTGTGTGTGTGTGTGCGTGGGGCACCCAGTGTTTCATAATGACTGCAGTGTGGCCGCTTCCTGATGCTCCCTGGGAAGCAGCGCGTTTGCTTTATTGACCGCCGTCGTGCCGCCGTGACAGATCTGCTTGAAGGTCATTTGCTGTGTATCTCTTAATGTCACCGATACAGCGAGTGACCTCATGCCATCGCCGTGACCAACCTAAATAAAACCGGAAACTATCAATAACTTGCGGGCCTTGATCCGATGGTCGTTGAGCTGCTGACCGCAGTGCTGGACGGTCCCTCGGTGGGCCCGGTGTCGGATGACCGCCACCCCCCTTGGCCCGTTCTGCCACCTCGGAGCGCACGGTAACGGTTTTCAGCGCGAGAGGAAACGACGCCGACTTCTGCTGCTGCCCGAAAACCTTTTTTGCTCAAATTGGGCCTAAATTAGACCGCGGCTTTCGCACCAGTTCCTTTAGTTCCCTTTCTCACGACAAGCTGTGGGTCATCGGGATCATCCTGTCTTTCTCTTTTTTGGAGAGCAGTTAAGGGCAAAAAATGTACGATTATTTTGGATTAAATTTTGGAATAAATTCATGTGATTTCAACGGAAAATGTACATTCAGAATGCAGGGTGTCCCACCCTCCTGAGAATTGCTGACCGGTACCTGCGGTGCCTGGCTGGTGTAATTCATCTGTCGACTTTTGGTGCCATTTTGTAGGGATTTTTAAATATTGCGATTGTGCTAAAGCCTCTAACCTGAAGTGCGAAACCTGGTATCATCCTTCAGGAGGAGTATAAGCTGTAATAATAATAATAATCCATCAGTCCATTTTCAGTAACCAGGGTGGCTGTATTTCCCCTGAATCTCTCCGCTGTAAAAACGGGGTAAATCATTGCCGCCACGTTAACGTCCGAGTTGCTTTGGAGAAAAGTGTCGTGTAAACAGAGGAAGTACCTTGATCAAGGATGATGGAGCAGGAGGTGGGATGTCAACACAAGTCCTGTGAATGAAAAGCAGCAGCTCTCACCACTGCGCCCCCTGCTGGCTCACTAAGGTGAGGTTTCCTCCACTGCACCTCGTGAACATCCGCAGCTCAGGCCTGCCTCCCTGAAGCGATGTCCTGCTGGGCAGATGGCAGTAGGAATGTGTGCGCCTGGGCTGCAGGGTGTTTGTTCAGGGGAAAGAGGACTAATATCTGGTTCTCTGGGACACGCTGAGGTGTCAGCGCTGCCAACATGGTTTGGCGACTTTAGGTCTGCTTAGCTTTTGTGTTGTGTTTTTGGTTCCTTCTGTCTTGCTTTCGCTCCCCACGCGGCACCCGAGCGACACGGCGTCTGTTCGAGGAAAAGTCCGACTTCCCGATGTCCTCGATAGTAATAGGCACAGTTTGGGTTAAACGGTGCGCGTTTCACGCGGTTCCACGGCTTTCAAACAGCTCAAGGTCTGTTGACTGAGCAAATTTTACAGTCTGTATTGAGAAGGGAAGGCGGGCTGAGATAGTTTTGCATTAAATGAAAAGGTCCCATGTGTAGATGGAAGGAGGTGCCTCTGTTGGCTCCAAGGTTGATCACGGCATCCTTGTGTTGTAGCCAAGCGCCCATCTCACCGTGAAAAACACGCGAGTCCGGGGGGTTCTGGCAGTTAACACCTCCCTCTGCGTCTCCCTCAGCTGGTGCCTCTTGGTTTCTTCAAGCTGTCATTGTGCTCCTTGTGTCTCTGAACGTGGGCCGAGCACCCAGAGGGCAGCTATAGCTCAACCACTTAGCTGCAAAGGTCACCATGGTATCTATCTTCTACATACCTGTAATTTCAAGCACTTCTCAAGGAGGTTTTTTCTTTAAATCAATTCCAAAGTGGCCCATTAGGACCCCTCCCCAGGATTCTGCATCTTTATGTTGTTCAAATACGGGCTGCCGTGGAAAGCCGTCACCTCTGGAGCTCCTCGAAGTAGACAACGGTTTGGAAAATGGGAGAGCAGAGCTGGCAGTTTGCGTAACCTGGCTGTCCTTCCACGGCAGCAGAAGATACCTGTTCAGCTGCTTGCTGCGTTCAGATTCTGCCATGGCGGCTGCTCCTTCTGCGCAAACACCCCCCCCCCCACCCCTGACCTGTGGGGTACCTGGGTCCGCGGCGCCAGCTCTGCTTTTCTCAGTACAAACCCCCATCTTCTCCAGCGCTCATTCAGACCACAGGGGATTTTATGGATTATATATTTTCCCATTTGACATCTCCTGCAGAGACACCAGCCAAGGCAGTGCTTTACTGAACTCGGCGCTGGCTTTGCTCCCCGCTACGTTTAATGTCGATTAATTCATCGAGGGGGTCATTGCAGCGCTTGACGGAGACCGATATCGATCGCTATTTATTATTGATAATGGGGAGAATGGGAATTTTGGCGGCTCTGACTTCCGCTTTGTAACATTCAAACGAGATGTTAAGGAACAGTAAACAGGCACTTGGTGGAGACAAAAAAAGTTTCCGGCTGGCTTTTCGTGCCGCTGTTTCCGTACGGCACCTGCTGAAACGGGGACTCGTCCCGAATGCTGATGAATGACCTTACAAGCCTGAATTGAGCTCCCTGTGAGCTTCACGCGCTCAGCTGTGTCATAACCGCACCTTTCGGAGTGAAAAGTGGAATAAAGTCCCGTGGACCTGTCTCTTGGACTGTTGAGGAACCGGAGACCGGAGCTGCCGGGGGCCTAAACACCTCTGTTTGTATGCAGGACACAAACAAGGGCTTGGGGGAACAATGTGGTCTTCTGTTGCGCTTGGCTGGGCTGTGGTTTAGGGCGAGCTGCCGTGGAGTGAGAGCTGAAGCACTTGAATCGCTTATGAGGGTTAATATGAAAGGTATCGTGATGGTGGAAGATGCCAAAGAAGATGATGCCGCCGACAGCAGGGATTATCGTTGGTTCCATGCTTGTTTATTTGGACGGCAGTTTTGTGGAGCTGTGCCACAATCTACATTGTGAAGGATATTTTCATACAACAACAACAACAACAACAACAGCAATAATAATAATAATAATAATACAAATTGCTGTTCTAGTGAGACAGCTGGATTACACGTAGGTTCAGGTCACCAGAATGTCAAGTCCGGTTTAGAGGCTGTGTGTGAGCCGGCCAACAGGGGGCACTACACTCAGATCCGTACCCTTTTGGTGCAGTGCAGTGGGGAGGCGGAGTAGCGGCTCTCTCTCTCTCTCTATTTCTCTTTCTCTCTCTCCCTCCCTCCCGCTCTCTCTGTTTCTCTCTCCTTATTTCTCTATTTCTATCTCTATTGCTCTCTCTCGCTGTCTCTCTTTCCGTCTCTCTCCTTATTTCTCTATTTCTCTCTTTCCCTCTCTAGTTCTCTCTCATCTCTCTATCTCTCTTTCTCCATCTCTCTCGCTCTCTCTCTCAGTCCTAGTGTGGGCCGAGCTGTACGGTTCCACCACGAAGCTCTTCCAGGTCACCTCTTTGTTTTCTCTCCGCAAACAAGCACACGCCTCTTTCACGTTATTGCATCCACTTCATCCACTTGCGCTGACAGCACTTTTGCTCGGTCGCTACCTATTTTTATCCCGACGCCTCTGTGTTTCGCCAACATTTTATGCTAATCTTCAGGGAAGTTTTTTTCCCCTTGCTTTTTAGTTTTTATGAATGAGTTGCTCCACGTTCGTAACAGTCCAAACTGTCAGCCCCTGCTTTCGTTTGCTGTTCTCTGCAGTTCCTTCCTCTTTGACTGCTTTCCAAATCGCTGCACTGTGAGCACAGCCAGAAGGATTGACACAGCAGATAGGTGATCGGAACAGAAATAGCCCTGATCCCGTGGCCACCTGTGTTGGCAGCAGGACGCGCCGGACGAGGAGGGAGACATCAAAGGCACGCTGTACGCGGGGGGTCTTGCTGGCTTCAGACGCTGGCGCCCCGTGTTCTGCCACTGCCGGCAGACAGAGAGGAAGACCGCCATCCATCCTCCGTGACGAGGGTCCCGACCCGAACCGGGAGCCCCGCGGGGTCCGTGCCGATTCCCAGAGAGCCGCCCCCAAGTGGAGTTCATCTGCATCCTCTGTAAGCCGTGTTGAGTTGCCAGTTCCAGACACGGGATTCGGTCTTAGATGCTGAGACGTTCCTTTGAGACGTCACCGATTCCCACCGGAGAACGAGGCCTCAGCTCACACGAGCAGGGTCTTATCGACCATCTGAGGTTGTGCATCTCCACACGGGTCAGGGACATCTCTGGGGTTCGTGTGAGTGGTTTACCTGCTTGATGTTGTTTACTGTGCTAATTTGGGGTAAACTCCTCAATCGGGGCCCCTACGGCAGGCAGTGGGACTCAAACTCATGCTTGTTGAGTGGACCACCACGCCACCTGCTTAGGTGACGACCGCCTCACGATAACACACCTTACACAGTCTCCTTGCTAGATTTACCCAGCATGCATCTGTAAAGCTGTATTTATAGACAGGGGTCCGCTAGTGCCGGGGGGTTTACAAGGAAAGTTGACGGAATGAAGCACTGGGTCCACCTTGAGGGACACCAAAGAACTCGGCAGGATCGTATACGCAGGTCTAAACGGCAGCTCGGGAGGTGAGTCCCAGGCACGGGTACGACGGACGACGGTTCGATTGCAGTGCAGGTTCCTTATCCTGACGTATTTACGCCTCGAGCTCCTCCCTCTCTTCCGTTACCCCCGGCGATCCGTTTGCTGGGGGGCCGAATCCTTTCCAATTCCGAGAACAGGCGCTTGTGGAAGTTATTTGAGCCGCCCAGCAGCGGCGCCTTCCGCCGTACCCGGTGAAGTGCCGTTTACTCAGCGTCACTCCGCTCCACCGGGCGAACCGGTGTCCACGTCTGCGTGGCTGTGCGAAGCCTTTGGCTCCCGTGCGTTTCCCTGGTCGTGACTGACTTGTCCGCTTTGACGCCTCCGCTCCTCCGTGGTGGCGAACATCACACACCTGGGTGTAATTGTGTGTCTCGAATGCAGCAAACTTATTATTTGTTACTGTCTGAACGTCGACCCAGGAGAACAGGTGTAATTACACAACTTACAGGAATTCAAACATCGTGTGACAGTTTTATTCAAACTGGGTAAGAAAATTGTTCATTAACGGCTCTTCTATGGGTCCGTCTGGTCAGATACGACATTTTCCACCTTCATAGTCCAGACCTTGCAGTTTTATTACGATTCGACATCATCTGCAGAGAAGCCAGTGTTTTATCATATGTAAACGTGAGTCTGTTTGCTCAAATGGGGATTGAATGTGAAGGCTGCAGATGGACAGAAGCGTGTGAATCCTAGGTGATGCCTTGAAAGTCACACTAACTTGAACTAGGTTAGGTTTTAGGGGCAGGTGCGTTACCACGGAGGGGGTGACAGAGGTCGGGAAGACGCCCTACTGACCACCCCGTGCAGGTGAGACGGGCTGATGGAACAAGGAGATATTGTGGAAAAATCCTGAGGAGACAAGGCTGAGATTTTCAACAATCCCGGAGGTGACAAGAGGAGAGCTGTGCGGGCTACAGGGGCAAACGGACAGTATCGGTTTGGTTTTCATTCAGTTGGCTCGTGTTTAAGGCGCCATGGAAACGATGCCTGGGATCAAAGGCTGGGTGATCTGAAGTTATACAGGAGAAAAAGCATATTTCTCCTGGTCACAAAAAATCGAGTTGCTGCATTGCAGATGCTAAAAGCCAGGTCACGTGTCCTCGTACCGCGCAGTCGGGCGTCTTTTTTGCCGCTGTGGTTTGTTCTCAGTTGCTTTTCTCTTAGCTCAGCCATGAGAATAATGATCCCCAGCCTGAGTGATGATCGAGTGACTGTGGAGGAGCGGAAGGGCTTGTCTGGGTGCTGCGGGAGGACAGCAGGGTTCCACCTGCTTCACCAACAGCCCACAAGAGCACGTGGAGACCTGACTGTGCAAATCCCCGGGGTGTCATCGCTTTTCGGGGCATGTGTCCATCAGCGGTGGTACACAGCCCGGCACACGTGAGGTCAGTGGCCGTTCCCGACGCCGCTCTGGACCACGCAGACTGCAGGCAGGGGTCTCGAGCGCCACCCCTGCTATTCTGACGCCCTGCGGAGGACATCCTGCCCTCCTGTCTGTCAGCAGCTCTGGACAGGGCCAGAACGAGCGGCAACGTGATTTGGTGTCAGCAGTGGGATCCCTCAACGTGTCTGACTAACAGATTGCACAGGCACTTGCAGCTCCATCCACACACGCTCAAACACGGGCTTCGCCACTGCCAGTCTGACGGCTGCCCCGGCGGCTGAAGACGTGTGATCCACGCTGTTGGCGATGTCGACTCCTCTCTTCTCACTTCTGACAGCGTGACAGAATGTAGACCGGCAACTGGCAGATGACTCTCAGATCTGGAGGAGTGTGATATGGCGCTGAGGTTTGAAGGTATTTTTCGTTTCCGGAATGCGGTTGGGGTCGTGTCAGTCGGTTAGTGAGAGCTTTGGGTGCCCCGTGTTGGGCTCACCTGAACGGGAACGTGCGACTGGGAGGACCTCCTCTGCTCTAAGATGGGCTCCTCCTCCTCACCAAGTGAGAACGTACAAATAAATGGAGCAGATGATCACAAGTGGTCACACTTTTTTTATGCGACCTTCCCGTGACGTGGTGCGGCTTAGTTTTACGCCACAACAGATTATGCAGCAGTGATTTTACTGAAGCAGCCGAGTTTCCTGGTTAAGAAATTATTTCATTTATTTAAGCAAAGACCATCTAGGGCTCCTCACAGGCTGTGGTGCTTGATCGCTATTGTACCTGTAGACCCCAGTATTGAAAGCCCACAGCCTCTGTTCTGGATTCTCACAGCTTTCAGGTCCTTTCCTGCCTTATTTTCTCGCTGTACGTTTCTTGAGCACGAAGCTGTGGCCATTTTGTCAGCACCCAAAGGATCGTCACGATACAAGCGCTCTTTCTGGAAACGTCCGATCTGTGGTGCCCTCCGTGCAGTTCTGAGGTGTCGACATCCCTCTTGCTCTCCTCCGCGCTCTTCAAAGAGACGGTTGCCTTCAAGCTCAGGGTGACGGGGGTCTGGTGTTGAGTGAGTCTAGACTTAACTTCACCCTTCAGCTGGACACCTCCCAGTTTAACAGCGGGCTCACAGGGGGCAGCGAGGGTAGGTGTTTCGTGTCAGCCAGGTTGCTCCTGCAGCCCCTGTCTGTACCTTTGGCGTTATGCGTGAAAAGATTCGTAACAAGAGGCGTCCGAATATAGCAGCGGCGCACAAAGCAGGAGCACAAGCCACAACTTGTGAATAGGCTCACCTTGACTCGCTCGGGTTTTGTTTGCTTGGCAAATCTGTGCGCAAAGAATTCGTGACGGTGGATCAAAGCGGTTTTTGAATTCAAATAGATGTTGAAGCGGTCGCCTCGGTGTGAGATATTAGAGAGGTTATGAAAAGAAGGACATTTATGTAATGAAAATATTTGTTCCCCTCTGTATTCAGCGCCTGTGAACCGGTATTTCAGCATCCCGGCCTTTTCCCAGCTTCTGCGGTTCCCCTGCGAAACAGTCCTGTCGCGTCGCGCCGCTCGGCCTCTCGTACCTGTAGTTCTGCCTGATGTAACCCGGCAGCAGCGCTGCAGTTAGCTGTGTGTTGAGGGGTGAAGAGGTGCAGGCAGAGCTGCTTCACTGTCCCACGTGTGGGCTTCGCCAGACCCCCCACGCGGCCCGACGCCTCTTCATTAGGGTTGACCTAATGACCTAATGACCGCCAGGGACTGGAGGGCTTTTCTTCAGTGAACACTAAAGCATAAGGAGTATTAATGTACATTTCACCATTTTAATAACTTCTGTGCCACTTCATGTATGCAGTACAGCCTTTGCCTGCTGATAGGGCTGATACATTCAAATATGCTGTGAAATATTAATTTCACTTTATTATTATTATTATTATTATTATTATTATTATTTTGCTTTTCTACAGAAGACGTGTTTGGCATCAGTGCAAAACGTGGTGGTGGTGGTCAGTGGTGCGGGAGGTGATGGGGACTGAGATGACGGAGTTCAGCAGCCTGACCGCCTGTGGTAGGAAGCTGTTCCTGAACCTGGTGGTTTTGGCTCTCAGGCGTCTCCCACACTTCATATGTGGGCCCAAATACTTTCCTTCACACGTGTAACACGTGACTGACGTGAAGCTGCCGTGAGGTCTGCCGGCTCGGCAGGTTTGGCACACGTCTGCTCTCTGGGATGCGTTCGTACCTGTGACACCTTCCTCTGGTGCTGATGTTAGGTACACAAAGTACATTAGGGTGCGTGTTTGATCTCCCCATCTGTTCTCCCGCTTCCTTTCTGGATCAATGAGCAGCCGTGGAGCTTAGTAATGTAGTCATATCTTTATATGTGCTTCCCTGAACATCTTGATGCATGACATAATGTTGGGATCGTGGGACTCTGCGTCTCCATTACCGGGCAGCGTGATGGGCCTTGGTGCGCATTAATACGCTGTGTCTGTGGTAGGTTGTCTGCTGCTGCACAGTCAGCCAGAGTTGCGCAGTTTGGACTGAGGCCAGTGTGCAGTTCCTGACCAGAAATGACATCTGCTCCAGACTGGCCTGCTCTGGGAGTCCATCTCACTGCAGGGTTTGGACCCAAGGGCAGAGGCGTGGACACTTCCTGTTAGAAAGGCCTGTGGGAGTCAGTGAATCTGAGGTCATCTTTGACATGTTAGAGACTCTGTGTATGTGTGTGTTTGTGTGTGTGTGTGTGTGTGTGTGTGTGTGTGTCCGTCCTGAGCACGAGGAGGGCCTCACGTTGTCATCGATGCCATCAGCTTCACAGTATTGTGGTTACCTACTGGAATTCATATGAACATTTGACACGTCTCCGTCGCCCACCCACTGCACCAGTTCTGGACTGAGGACCACCTGACGGGCCTTCATCCTTCTCCCTCCTGCCCCGCTGGGCTGAGTACTGCAGTAACACCTTGCCTGGCGTGTTCCTGAGAAGCAGAGTGTAATGAAACAGCCCTGTAAGAGGTCCTTAACAGAGTATATTGCATGTTAACCTTCCGCGCGGCTCGCTGGTGGCCGCGGCCTCCTGCCCTGCAGGGAGAACCTGAGAAGCGCAAAGCGCTACGCTGGCAGGAAAATCCACACCAGCTAACCTGCCCCTCCTCCTCATCTGTGTTCCTTGAATGGGACAACATGGATGGCGACCTTTTTGTTCTATATCTGATGCCGTTTACACCAGGCAAACGCGTCCAGCTAACTGACGTATCAGCTGTGCTCCAAAAGGCCGACTGGCCAACAGCGCGGTGCTGAGACTGAAGCACCAGCAATGCGCTTGCTACTTATTGGCCTGTTGGAGACTGAAAATGGCAAATGCACAACGTTAGATGTAATGGGGAGGTAGGTAGCGGTGCGACCTGAACAGCGCCAGGGGGCTGGTCCCACCTGCCAGGAGAAGCAGACACGATCCCAGCACTCTGCCACTCATCTGACCTCCCCGCCGTCGGACGACTCACCGCTTTGTCTCACCCGATCTGCCGAAAAAACGGGCGGATCACATGAAATCGGAAGATTTAAATCGTCCTGCCGGAAGCAAAAGAAGGCGGTTTGTATTTGACGGGAAATCGGGAGCGAAAGCTCCTGCGCACGGCGAGCCGTCCTGCTCATCTTCCTAACCGCGGTATATTGCAGTGGAACAGGGTAAAGCTGTTAAAGGTTTCGTTGTGACTCGAGGCAGAAGGGGACGTAGCGGTTCAAGTCGTCACACCACACTGCAGTCAAAAGACCCGGGTTCGGACCCCCACCCCGCGTGGAGC
Organism: Arapaima gigas; assembly: GCA_900497675.1. NCBI lineage: Eukaryota > Metazoa > Chordata > Actinopteri > Osteoglossiformes > Osteoglossidae > Arapaima > Arapaima gigas. The sequence continues at coordinate 48,478 of UFQX01005228.1, read as the reverse complement.
AGCATCCTGAGCCAAGTACTTACCCTGAATTTGTACAGTAAAAATTACCCAGCTGTGCAAATGGCTAAATAGTTATAAGCAGCTTAGTGTCCAAACAAACCTAACATTGTAAATCACCTTGGAGAAGGAAAAGCATCAGATAAATCAGTAAGGGAGAAAGGTAATGAAAAATATGCCCCGTCCCCCCCAGCTCAGACAGCCAGGAGGCTGGTATGTGAGTGTATTTAGTGGGAGGAGCCAAGCGGCCCCCCTGGTGACACCCTAAAGTGCTTCTGTCACGTGAAGCTTCTGTAGCCCTTTGAGGAAGTGCAAACCTGCCGGTTCACAGTAGCAGGAATCTGGTGAGTCGCCAGGATGCAACACCTTCCGCTTGCATAACTAAAGGGTCCGGGAAGTGAATCTGCGAGGAGGGCCCTTATGTGACCCCGTTCGTTTTATACGGGCAGCAATATTACACCCACATTACGGCCAGATGTGCCAAATCTCTGCTCCCTCTTCACCTCTGCCGTCGTCGCAGTGAAGCAGTTGTGTTGTTCGCTGTTGAGGCGAAACGTCTGCGGTGTCGCCGACCCCCTCAACAACAACAGCACTGCGAATGGAGTGGAAATAATGTCTAGATTTATTTTCTGTTGCCAAATAATATGATGATAATAATAATAATAATAACTTTATTAATTTAGCACCTTCTTTTACAACTTGCGACTGAAAGTGCTTAATAAAAAGATGAGTCACAAGAAAATAGAATAATAATAAGTAAATGTCTGACTTTGAAAATATGAGGAAGATATTGTAACAGCTTTAAAATAATAAGTTCAAACGTGCCGAGTGAAAGCGGGGTAAAAAGCGTGGTAAAAGTATGGTATGTGATTGTGGCTGCCGTGTTGGTTAGAATGAGTCCTGGGTAATAACCACTGTGCAGATGGGGGTGACTGGGGGTCTCTGCAGGGGTCCCCGCATGACGGCACTATAGAACCAAAAGGAAGGTGGAAAAATAGCGGTTAGAATTAAACTTGCAGCACCGACTAGACGAAGCGGAGTCGTTCGGTTCTGGAAACTGAGCTTGGCTCCACCCCAAGGCCAAGGAACCGGAGAAGCTTTTCTCCGAAACAAACCCTCCGTGACGTCATCTTTTGCTCGCCGGATTTCGGGGCTTTTATTTTGAAGTGTGACACGAAGAAGGCGCCGTGGATGAGCGAGTGTTAGGGAGGCGCGACGATGCGAATCGGGGCAGCAGTCGCCCTTCAGTCGGCGTCTCCCGAGGTCCCGACCTGGCTCGGGCTGCAGGAACCGTCCTGAACCTGCCCGTCGGGCCCGAGCACGGACCGCGTTCGGTGCGGCGAACAAGTCCTTCTGTAAAAATCACACACAACACGACGGTCTTTGGGGAACCGGAACACCTGCCTAGGCCAGACTTCTAAGAAATGGTGCCTGGCTGCTAGGGACAGGTGTACCGTAATATGGTGCACTTCCTAGCATTACGGAACACACCTGTGCCTCACCGGGGGCAGCGCGTCTGTCGGGATTCTTCCGGAACAAGCGAGGACAATAGCGTCTATCTCCTGCTCTGGATTTGCAGGGTGTGTCGCCGAGCACCGAAAGAGACACTTCCCCACCTCTGCGAACGAGGAACCGGCAGGTAGAACTGGAGCTCCTGCCCGGGTGCAGTGAGGCCCTTTTTGGGAAGGTGGCCGTTTCTGGCGGTTTCCACAAAGACAAAAAAAGGTTGAAAGCAACGTTTGCCTAAATGCGAGCGAGCGTCCGTGAACAGGAGAAAGACGACTCGCGTTTGGCGTCAGCGGCAGGAGACTGCGAACCCGGGGGGGTGCAGGAAATATCAACAGAAGGGCTGTTTCATCTGCTGGTTCCAGCTGCTGCCTCTGGACTCAGATTTGGCAGATTTGAACCCCAACTCCTGCTGCAGTGTCTCACACTCACACACACACACACACACACACACACACACACACGTGTTAGAAGCGAATCTAAGTGGCCCCAAGTTGATTGGTGACCGAAAGGGTGACCACTGAACGGTCACTGGGGAAGAGCACTGCTGGGGGTCCCCAGGGTGATGACATAGATGAGTTCCCGTTGGTAAGGGGGGGGGCACGGCGACAGCCCCTGTGAGGATGCTGTCAGTGCACCGTTCATGTGGGAAGAGGGGGGTGGTGATGCCGATGACACTGTAGATGACTTAACGTTACCACAGCAACTGTGTGACTCTGGGCCCGCTGCCCCCACCTCCCCCCTCCCCAGGCAACTATGCGGTGCCTCAGCGTGACCTCCCTCTGGACGTGGAGGCTGGGGGCCCTGCAGGTAACGCCGCTTGCCAGGTCTGCTCCGGCGCTGCAGGAGGTCTTTAAATACCTTTGGGAAACTCCAGCTGAGCCCCAGCAGAATGAAAGGAGAGGAAATTTTCCACGATTTCCATCCCTGAGTCACAGCGCAAGGGAGACAATAAAACAAAAGATAAGATTTTACACCTCGTCGCGTGTGTGGGCTTCGTCAGAAAGAGGCCGATTATATTTCCCACACCGATGTTTTCCTACAAAGGCCGGTTCTGCCGAGCGAATCGGCTCAGCGCAACGATGCTGTGGGTGACGGCGTTGTTTGTTTTTGTGCTGTTTTGTTACGATGATTTACCCCATTGTAGACGGGTACTTTTTACCAGGGTAAGTTTCCCCCTCGAGGGCCCGACAGCAGGAGCGAGGATCCGATCCCGGCTCCTTTTACAGCACAGCACCGCTCTAGCCACTGCGCCACCTGCTGTCCCGTCGAGACCGTGCGTGGTAGGGACTCCGCCTCCTCGAGACGTCACTGAAGGACCCCTGCCGTTTAGCGAGGACCGAGGAACCTGAAGCGTCTCAGCCGCTCGCGGACGTCGGGGACCAAGCAGAGACCAAGTGAGTGTCCAGCCTGTGTGGCACGACGGCAAAGTCATGTGATTGAAAAATAAGAATCAGACACACCAGTACTGACCGTGACACACACACCTGCACAGGTGAACGCGCTCACGTTTTAACGGTGCCGATCAGCAGGTCTATTAGATGGTTGAGCTGGAATTGCGCTGCTGCGTGAAGAGGGCGTGAAAGGGGATGGAACGAGTTCGCGTTTGTTTTTGAGAAATCGCTCACGTTGTGCTGGGGGGTAACAGAGCTGGCAGGAGGTGGCCCCCCGCGGAGGCGCCGCAGGCCGCCGATGTCGCTCGGCCGGTAGAGCTGAGCATCGCCGCGACGGCAGACGGGTGGCGAGCAGATGGACTTCAGGCCTCGGTCCCTCAGGATTTCGTAGTGCAGTAAGGCCTCGGCTGGCGTCACCTTGTTTAGCGCCGCTTTGTTTAAGCCGTTGGAATAATTTATCACGATGGTAAAAAAAGGGGGAAACTTTTTGGGAACTTCTTTACACCGGGTGAGTCAAAAGTGTGGAACCAGGCAAATATGTTTAATGCGACTAATGTGGGGTCCTCCAGACCGAAGGGTGTGTCTGTCAGGTGTGTGTCATCATTTTTGCTCCAGTTTATGTCGGTCGGGTTGCACACAGATCACACCTTCAACATACGTTCCTTGTGGTTTGTGAAAGAGATGGGACTCCAGTCCCTCAGTTTCTGCCTAGCGGGGGGGGTTGGTCACGGGGTCAAACCTGGCTCAGTCTGTGAAGTTTGCATTTTCATTCACTATTTGCACAACTTTCCTCCCACAGTCCAAAGATATGTTTTAAGCGGACTCTGAATAGCCCATAGCAAATGCGCGCAACTCAAGCAGCACGAGGGGGGTTGGACTCTATTCACATTAAAGACAACATAACTGAACAGCAAAGACGAGACGCGGGATTGAATGTTACTTATATCACAAAAGCCAAGGAAAAGAGATGAGTTTTACGGTGTGGTTTAACATCTGACTTCTAATATCTGACATCACCAGGCAGACCCTTCCAAAGCCGCGGTGGTCTACAACTGAAGTCTCCTCCTGCTGCGACCCCATTGATCCCAGGTCCTTCAAGGTAACCAGTATATAACACGGTGAGCAACCTTACGCACCGCGGTGCAGGACTGCATGCAGCCACGGTGTCGTGTGGTGAATCCGCCCAGTTAGTGCAGCACAGGGAGTGCAAACCCCCCCTCCTCGCTGTCCTCTCACCGCCCACTTCTCTCCCCAAAACAGGCCTCCAGAGCAAAGACTCCAAACTGGAAAACATACAAGTGGCGCTTACAGGGTTATGCTGACCTCAGCACCATTCCCCCCCCCCCCCCCAACTGCGAGGAGAAGGTTCTAGAAGGTGTGTTAAGTATGCAAAAGGTTGTCATTTTTAGGAAATAATATAGTGAAATATTTATCATCCTTATGAAACAGTTTTAATTTATTCATAAGACACATATAGGTTGGGGATGTATTGTTTCCCGCTGCTGTGAAATAAAAGCAGTTTCGAAACTCAACTTTAACTTTGCGTCGGGAAGTTATGCATTTTTGTGGAAGAGCTGCGCTGTGCCTGAGTGTCCTGGGGGTGAGAGGGTGGCAGTTTGGGGACGGTTTGTTTTGCACACTGTGTGTGTGTGTGTGTGTGTGTGTGTGTGTGTGTGGGAATCCTGCTCCGACTGCTGAGCGAATGCTGAACANGGAAGAGCTGCGCTGTGCCTGAGTGTCCTGGGGGTGAGAGGGTGGCAGTTTGGGGACGGTTTGTTTTGCACACTGTGTGTGTGTGTGTGTGTGTGTGTGTGTGTGTGTGTGTGTGGGAATCCCGCTCCGACTGCTGAGCGAATGCTGAACAGGCCCAGAACAGAGCATCACGTACCTCCTGGACAGGAAATGATGCCTCCAGAACCTCAGCAAAAGCAAATAAATAATAAAAAATAAGCAGCGATTAAAATAAAAACGGAAATGTTTTTTTAAGCTGCGGTGTCTGCCGTGCCTCCCGTACTCAGCTCACCATCAAATCATTACGAACCTTTATTGTCCAAATCTCTTGTCCGAGGCAGGATTGAGTGTAAGGTGAGCGGCTTTACACTGATCCGCTGTATTCTTACCGTGTCGGTCGGTGTGACAGAAGTTGTAATAGAACCAGAGACCTTGCGCTGCCCGGTTTTGAGCTGGTTCTTCAGTTGTGGGTGGCTCCACGGTGGGGGCTTTGGGGGAGCGCCGGGTTGAGCTGCGTTTTGATGGTTAGAGAGGGGACCCCCTCCCACCCATCCAGCTCGGCGGCCGATCCTCCAGACCTGCTGTTGTTCAGCCTGTCGCCGCCTTGCAAGGTTGCGTGAAGTTTTTCGCCGAGGTGCTCGTCTGGTTGTGCCGACAGTGGCCGTGTCCCCCGTGGCAGTGGCGCTGGGTACGGTGCCTGCGGGGAGCGGTGAGCCGAGGTTGCGACGTCGGCCTCGTCATCGGTCGTCTCGAACGTATTTGTTAAGTTATACGGCGTCCCTCATTACGCTCGTCCCTCCCCGAACGGCATCAGGTTCCTCTCTACCTGATCCGCTGTCAGATCCGAGAAGAATGAGGACCACTGAAGGGAAGCGCTGACCCCCAGTTATTCAACACACCAACGCACCTCCGCACTCGGCCTGTGCAGCACATGGTGCCCTCAGCGGGTTTGAGAAAGGAACACGGTTTACTGTAAAAACCTCCATCAGCAGCACCACGCAGCAGCTCTTCCTGCAGGCTGTCAGTCTGCTGAATTCCAGACAGCTCAGGGTCCGATCACCACCAACACTGTTGACCGCCACTGACCGCCCCTGACTACCACAAATACTGCTGTGCACCACTGGCCGCCACAGACCGCCACAGACCGCCACCCTCTTTTTCACCACCGACCACCCCGGACTGGCACTGACCGACACTGATCACCAACCTCTTTATCACCACAAACACCACTGACCACCACAGACCGCCACCAACACTGACTGCCACAGACCACCACTGACCACCAATGTCTGTTTGCACTGTGTCTCCACTGTTGCATCACTTACTTGAAAAACCCACTTATTTACTCATCTACATGTTTACCTTCATTTTATCACCTATTTATTTGTCTGTGCCAGTTGTCTGTGGTCCTGTGTCGTCGTCTTGTTGTCTGTTCCCTGCACCGCTGCCCAGGAGAAGCTGCATTTCTTTCTCTCTTGTACGTCTTCATTAGGCAGAACGGCAGCAAAGTGAACCTCGAAGTGCTGATTTGTGTCTTTTACACCTGAGTGAGGGGAGTAACATGTGAAGAGGGTCACCGAGTGAGGCGGACGGTGGCTTGCAAGATGGCCTCGTGACCAGGTTCCCCGAAATCACAGTGTAACTCAGATCAGGGCCAGCAGGTGGCCTAGTGGTTAGAGCACTCAGAGGATGAGGGTTCATATCCTGCTCCTGCTGCAGTGCCCGAGAGCTGGGGACTTACCCTGTATGATACTGTCAAAATGACCCGCCGGTATAATGAGTAAATCGCTGTTAGTCACTTTGGAGAAGAGCGTCGCAAACCAATTTTATCAACGTGCAGTTTGCTGTAAAGACGCTGCCCGGGATGGACGGCGGCGACAGCGTCTTCGAGCTGCCGGACCTGCTGGTTCCGTGGGGTGGCCGTCCTCAGGGCCGCGTGCTTCGTGACGCCATCTGCCTCCCGTCTCCGCGCTCCTTCCCACAGCGGCCTGCCCACGTTCTTAAAAATAATCCATTTTGCCACCTTTCAAACACTCATTAAAAATGCATCAGACCTCATAACAGAGGCACGTCGGCGAAGTTTAGAGGACCGGCCGGGCTGCGAAATCGCCGCTCCCGCTTCTTGTGTGCGTTCTCGGCCATGTTAAATTTATAATGGGCCGGACCGTGCGCGGGACATTGTGCGGTAAGCACTTTTGCTCCGCTTGCGGTTGACCGCGTCGGGACCAGACTGCGCCGCGTTTCCTTCTGCCGTCCGGGGACCCGAGTGACAATCGGCTTATTTAATGCAGAACGATGTCAGAAGTGAGTAACAGGTTGTTAGGATATAATGACTTTATTCATCCTTTCAAAGGACGAGGGGTCCGGGGGGGGGGGGGGGGC
>UFQX01005228.1:0-41432 GCA_900497675.1 Arapaima gigas | reverse complement strand
GGGGGGGGGGGGGGGGGGGGGGGGGGGGGGGGCAGTGGTGACCGGACACAACTGACTGGTGCTCCTGGATGTCACTCAAACAGAAAGGCGGTGCAAAGAAACAGGAATTGGAGGAACCCAGACAGACAAACTGACACTTTATTAATCCCCTCAGAGAAATTCACACACAGAAGTTAAACACTGTCTGTCTGTCTGTCTGTCTGTCTGTCTGTCTGTCTGTCTGTCTCTGCCCAGCATGGCTTTGGCGGAGCGCAACACCTTTTGTGACAAAGTGCGAGCAGGCGGGGGGCATTTCTGCGGACCCCCCAAGCCTGCTCAATATTGCATCAGGTCTGTTTAATAATGCAGCACCTGTGTCGCCTCGGCCCGCTGCAGTCAGACCCGCCGAGCGGCTCCGCGTGTCCAGAGCCTCGCTGGCTAATTCAATTACTCTACTGTACTGCGCTGCTCCCTCGACAGAACACATGTTCTCAGCTTATTTCACTCCCGTACGGGATTTTACACACACCATCACGAGTCACAGTTGTAAATCCCACCACAAAGTGCAGTTTGTTGACCCTGTATGTCTAATGTAGGGACCGCCGCACCTCGCAGGCTCATTTCTGTATAATATCCTTGTTTCCCAAAGTTATTTTATTTCATTTATAAGGTCTTACGAAGATGTGTTATTACGATAGAATATTGTTATTATTATATATAGACGGTGACTGTTTGTGACCGGGGGGGCTGTAAAATAGGCTGCCCTGCATACCTGGACCACACGCGTGTGTGTTTACGACAAACACGGCAGGGTTTTGGTTCACTCCCTTGCCTTGTGGTAGAAGGATCCGGGTAGATTCCCGGCCTTTGCTGCAGTTAATAATGCGATATTAGTCAATAGTGGTTAATCTGGTGAATGTGTGTGGGGAGGAGGGGCTCCAGTAGCTTCCAAACTGTTCGGCCGAAGTAGCGTTTGCAGGTGCCACCTCCCACTGGTGGGGCCCTCGCTTCTGCAGACGTTCTGCAGGCGGCGGCTCCACGTCCTGCACTCAACCCCCCTCCAGCGGCAGAAGCCCGGAAACGTGACTCAAGCCGGCGAGATAAATATGTGCCCGGCCACCTCTCTCAGCAAGGGAGGGGAGCTTAATTCGCCTATGACGGCGCCTTCTCGCCATTTCTGGGGGGCACCCTTTTGACTGTCTGTTGACTTTGTTCCGCTAAACTCAGGCGGCGAAGGACGTAGTGCATTCACACGTCCCACCGTGTCCCACGGTCGTAATGAGGTGGTGGTGCAGCTATGTCTTCATGGGATCACCAATTGCCTCTGGAAAGGTCTTAGAAACGGCACTGAAACCCCGCCAACAGCCCCCTGTGGCCAGGATGCGAGTACCTGAGTGTGGGAATGAACAGGTGAAGGGCATTATGGGTGATGGTGTGAAGTGAGTGGAGAGAGACAGGGTGGGTGACCTCGGAGGCAAACGGCTGTGTGTACAGCAGATGGAAGGAGGTCATAGGTCACCGAGAGCTTGCATTCTCTGTCCGTCACATGCTCTCAACCCCCCCCCACCATAGCCCAGAAGTACACCTTGGCTTCTTAGCTGCTCTGTAGGGAGGGAGGTTTGTAAGCAGGTCCAGGTGCTGCCATAACTGTCAGACCACCCCAGCGATGCTTAGATGACCTATGTGAGATGTAGAGACGTAGGTGCAAGTCAGCAGACTACCCCCCCCGGACGTGTGGTGCCGCGTCCTGAGGGCTGCCTGGGCGACAGGCTGTTGGTAATGAACCGATGGACTGGAGATCAGGAACGATCTGCTCCGTTTTGCTCTTTCTGAGAGGTGAAGCTCTTCTCCGTTCAGCATTTGTTTTGGGAATCCGTCCAAATTCAATTTCTTGAAATATCACGGTCAGGGGAACTTCCTATGATCACTCACAACACCGACGGGAGGGATCCGGCACAACGTGTCCTGTGGGTGGAAACAACCACAGAAAGAAGGGAAGGACATTTGCGAGAGACGTTTAGGGAAAGCGGCTCTCCTTCCCGTTCCGTCCTGCCTCCATTTCGCCGAGACCCGTTCAAAGTCCAGCTACAGCGGCGGGAATCAGGATTCCTCTCTTTCAGAGTGGTTAATGTCGATATTTGGCACACATCCGACAGTAAAATGAAATAAGAACAGGTGTTTCTTTCCATTCGTTAAGCCTTTTTCGGATCCAGATCACATCCCGGTGCCCCGGGACGCGAGACAAGGTCCCTCGCAGGTCATTCGCACGCTCTAGTTCACTCACACACACAAACGGCAGTTCAGTCTGCGGACTGTGGGCGGAACCGGGGGCACGCGCGGCTCTCGGTGTGTTTGTGTGAGATCGCAGCAATCGCAGGTTCCCCGCTGAGGTCTCGGAGCTTCGGCGGTTTGGAGCGGACAGCAGCTCAGCGCCGAAGCCTCACGTCTGCAGCTCAGAAGGCAAGGAGCCCGAGCGACAGCCAAACCTGAGCCCTGCCAGCACAGCCTACTATTCATCTGTAGCACCGCGTGCGGGCTGGACTGAACTTTATCTGCTGGTTTTATTATCGGGACATATGATCCCGTGGGTAGTCCATCACCACGGCAACGCGAACACGCAGCGTGCTGGAGATCAGCTGAGGATTGACTGACGCGCGTGTATGATACATGGGTGGCCATGTGCACGGGTGTGTGTGTGTGTGTGTGTGTGTGCGTGCGCTGGGCTGTTGTGAGAGGTCACTGACACGCTGGAGCTGCTACGGCCGTACAAGTCCCGACTCTCTGAGAAGCTCCCACCTGACCCGGTGTATTGATTCGCCGCCGCGCCTCGCGAGCGGCTGATTGTGGTTTGGCGGCTGCGAGTCGAGCTTTCGCATCTATCGCTCCCCGAAGACGAGTAGCTGGCAAGAACGAAACGGCTGGCAATGCACTCGTCATTATTTATTCATACGTCCTCTCCGCGAGGCGGTCTCTCGGCGGTGGCCGAGGTTTGTTTTCAGTGGCCCGGCCTAGAACCCGGCAGTGGCGGACGCCCCGCTGTTGTCCGCGCCGCGCTCCGGTCAGTTGCGCCTCCCAAACTCCTAAATCACCACAGCAAAAAAGGTCATTTATAAATAAACCATTAGGACAGATGAGAATGGTAGCGGAGCACATCGAACACATTCTGAAACCTCGTACCAACCATCCGACGGTCGTGTGAAGATGCCGACCGCGGTTACATATGCTTTAAGTAGCAATTTTCATGGTAAAAGAAGTCGTGTGGTGGCGAAAAAAGCCGCCGGACAGAAGCCTCATGGCTTGCGGCTGACGTGGGTCAAAGCTGTTGTACCTGTGAGCCCAGGTATTTAACCTAAATGCACTCAGCAAATATCCAGCTGTTAGAACAACATGCAACAGCAAAAACACCAGCGGTACAAGTCCCGGGGTTTCTGTGCAGGCTCACACCCACGGCCACACCGCAGCTCCAAAGCTGACCTGTTTCCCCACCGCAACTGGCCTGGGATACCATACTGCTGACTGGAGGGACCAGTGTTACTGTGGGAGTGGCTGTACTTATAGTGGGAGGGGCTAGCAGGCTATGGGAGTGGCTGTACTCATTGTGGGAGGGATTAGCGTTGCTGTGGGAGTGGCTGTACTCATTGTGGGAGGGGCTAGCGTTGCTGTGGGAGTGGCTGTACTCATTGTGGGAGGGATTAGCGTTGCTGTGGGAGTGGCTGATTTCACTATGGGAGTTAAGAGCTGGTAGTTAATGTAGCCGCTGGGCATTTTGCCTGTCTTGCTCAGTCTCAGCAAGTGAGCAGTCAGATGCCACTTTGCACCCCAACATTTGTTGTTTTTGGGAAACACCAGAAGAATCACACATTGCCGACATATGAACGTATTTGGCAGAGCTTCCAACGTAACGCACCCATTCTTTAACTGTGTGCACGTGCGGCCCGAGATCCTCGATCACAGATTGGTACAAGCATTCTTTTAATTTAATGCTTAAAACGACAGTTAGGTGAGGTTCTCTAAGCTCAGCAGAGGGAAAATGACTTCCCATGTAATGTGGCCTCTCTAGGCGTGGGGAGCTGGACAAACAGGCCATGGTGGTGCAGCAGGTGCTCTGGTTTCCTCTCACAGCCTAAAAGCATGTTTCTGAAACACTGCTGACTGTAAGTCGTTCTTGGTGTGTGTCACGTTGCCGTACGGTACCTTCCCTCACTGCCTATCCCACCAGATACGCTCTGGAAGGGGTGAAGTAATTATTGAAAACCGAAGGAAGAACAGAAGGATTTATGTAGCAGTCGACATTAAGCACCAGGCTCAAAAGTATAATAGCGGGACCCTTATCTGTTGCAAGTGAACACCCTAAACCAGTAGATCAACCACAGCTGTGTCGTCACTCAGCCTCAGTCAGTTTGATCCTTCATAGCCATAAAGCTCTGGGTGCCGAATGTCAGTCGACCCGCTTCATGATGCCGAAGAAGAGTTCTTGGTCCGGTTCTCCAGCTGCAGAAGTGAAATGTGTCCTCGGTGCGGGCGATCTGCATCTAGTAGATATATTTACACACGAGCTATTGTGCTTTACACGCTTTGCTTCTATCTGAAAACCACTTCAGCCACAAAGTCCCGCAAGAGCTTTCGGCCCCATCAGATGTGATCTTACCCCCAGAAAAACCTTGATGCGGAGCTTTTGAGGTACAAAATATTTAGCATTTGACACTCGAAGCGCACTTTGCAGCGGTGCTCCTGCTGCCCCTGCTGCTCGCGACACTTGTGCCGGAGAGGTGCGACTCGAGGGATGCGGGTTTCTGCAAAGCAGGGTCACGCGAGGCCTGTCACCAATTAGGGGCGAGCAGTCAATTAGGAAAAGGTGAACGAGTTGTTGCCGTGGTGACGGTGAAGACGTCTGCACTCGTTCTGCACCGTCTCCTGACACGGAGGGCTGCTGTAAACAGGGGCAGCTGTTGCCTTGTTTCTGCCCCTCACCCCTTCCTCCTTCCTTCCTCCTCCTCCTGTTTTCCTCCCTCCCCTGTGTGTCCCAGCGCACTGTCCCCGGTCTCCTCAGCTCCTCTCCTCCCTCACCTCTTTTGGGTCCTCTCTTTTTCTTCCTCTACTGCCCACATATCTCCCCTCTGATTCTCTCCCGGCTTCCTCTCCCTTCTTATAGCACATCTTCTATCTGCAGCGCAGATCCAGGGTACCTTCTCCCTCTGTCCACACCTCCTGTCCTCTGTTTCCTCCTTCCACCCCCCATCTTGTCTCCCCTGTGCTCCCCTCTCCACCTGTCCCTCCCTCCCGCTCGCCAGACGTGGGCCGCTGATGCGGACAATCAGCTTTGAACAAAAGGCGGAGTACATTTTGGGGAGCATTGTTCGCGCGTCCCCAGCTGCTTTCCTCCTTCCCTTTGTTCGCCCGGCGCGTCTCGCAACTGTGTCATTGTGTCCCTGTGCGCACGGCTCGAGGAGCCCGCGCTCCAACCATTACATAATCCTCCGGGCGGCTGTAACTCCTCGTCGCCCGGGAAGGCTCTGCGTGACGCAGCCGTGGCAACGCACACAAACACCGGCGGCGCATTTTATACAGTCGCTCTTTCGTAGCCGTATTTGTCTTTGACAAGTTTTTCTGCAAGGCCTTTATGTGCTGCGTCCAACGATTCAGTCGTTTGTACGGCTGACTGGTCCCTGCGGCTTCATTTGAGGGCAGGCACCGTGTTCAGAGTCCCGCAGCAGGGGCAGCGCCTCAGCCAGCAGGTGGCGTTGTGGTTAAAGGCATGTTTGAATCCCACCCGACTGCATAAACAGGCAAATCACCATAACTAGCCTAAATTTTGTAAGAGATAAATAAATCACAGTAGTAATAATAATAGTAATAATAGTTATAATCAATGCCACACCCTCATGACCTGAGCCTGGACAGCCTGCAGGCCAGTTGTTAGTTTCCCAACAGGCAGAGGGTGGGAAGGCCGACTGCTCATGACGCCTCCAGCCGCCACGCCACCTGCTGTCTCTGTGTGTCGCCAGTCGGGTCCAGTGAACGGACCTCCGCGGGAGGTGACAGTATAATCAGGGTGTCGATATTCGTCAGACTTCACATCCCCAGGTTTTTACAGGAAAACAGGGAGAGAAGCACCTGGTTTTTAGGGTAAATGAACCGCGCGCGGGATGTCACTTTGGCGTCCCACCCAGCCACAAGGCGAGGCGCGAATGACTGACCGCACTGCCACCTCATTACTCTCCCGCCTTCGTCCCGGGACCGAGAACCCGCCGCACGTTAACCCTCCCGGCCACAGATGTTGCGGTGAGCTGGGATTTTCAGTGACTTCTGAATTATTGATGGTAACCGGGGGGTCCTGATGGTCCTGCATGGTTGTTGATTAATGAACTCGCTCGATGTGCATATCGTTCATCACACAGCGCCCCCTATTCTCCTCTCCCTCGGCCTTTACAGCCATTTGGCGCCTGCCGCGAGTGCCGGAAGGGCCGACGGAAGGTTTTTTTAAATCAAATGTCAGCGTGAAGGGCAGGAAAAGCGAGAAAACACCATTTTACCAATGCGCTCCTTTTCAACCTTCCGGAACCTTCCAAGGAGGTGCTCGCCACTGCTCAGCCACGCTCCCCCCTCGGTGGACTGCAGACATTTCCATTTGTCAGTCTGGCCGCTCTTAGTCGCCCCCCTGGGTAGGATAAATGTCCAAAAATGCTGACCTTTGTGGCCTAGAGATGTGATGAAGGTGCAAAACCAAACGGATGATGTCATCAGACACGGTTTACTGCGTGTTTACAGTGTAACACCTGTTTCAGTCGTGCGACTTTGATACAATGACAGGAATTAATAGAGGAGCCCAGTTTAGAAAACACTAACTTTGAGTGTGATGTGGGGTAAAAAAAAATTGTCTCCTTCTGATTCTCTATTGCGGGGAAACACGGTTGGCCAGAGTGACGCTCTGCTGGTCCCTCTGGAGATCTTAGACGAAAAGCTCTAATGCAGGAGCAGAGTTAGGGGGTTATAAAGTGCGTTGAATAAAACGAAGGAAGAAAGGGTTACAAATGCCACACCATTTTCCACGTGTCAGAAAGTGGAAACATGAAACACAATAACACTTATTATTGACAGACCGCTGGTCGTGGTCCAGTGGAAAGGAGAAAAGTAATAACAAAACATGCAGTTGGGGTTCCTGCGTGTGTGTGTGTGTTTGTTTGTGTGTGTGTGTGTTTGACTGCGCAAAATCTGTGTGGCCAAATATCAAGTCTGTGGCTTGAAAACAAAGCTGAGCATAAAGAACAAACAGACAAACAGATGGACAAGCAGAGACTGAGCTTCACAGATAAAGAGATTTGGGGAAAATCGTTGGTATTTCTTGCACAGTCTTCTAATTCACTTTTGGCCGTGTTAGCAGCTCTTTTTTAGGTGATGCTTGCTGTACTTGACAAGCGGCGCTCCAAACCCCGTTTCTGGTCGCTGGAACCGAAATGTTGATCACGCGAATTAACACAACAGCGTGTGTCACAGGAACCAGCCGCTGTGACGCAGCACAAGCGAGCGCACCGGGTCTGGACAGTGCAGAATCTTATTACTGTTGCAATGTGTGACATTTCAACATTTTATCTTGTTTATATCTGACTGTTGCTTTGTACAATGCAGGCCCACCCTCATTTTTCCCATATGTGCAATGAAGTGAGGTGTGTAAATCAGGTTTAATCTTCTATATTTAGTCTCGTGAATACGTTTATTTAGTGAGTCAGGGTTTTCAGTGTCCCATCGGGACGGAAACCCTCCGGACCCTGGGCCTCTGCCTTTGGTTGAGTCCCTTCTGTGCAAAGCAGAGGTTTATTCATTATTTAACCCCATGGACCTCCGATGCGTGTCCTCGGCGTCGGCTTTGAGTCGCGTGTCACTGCAGTCAGGAGCCACTGTGTTTCCGCACACCCCCCCGCAGTGTGACCGAGGGCTCCGGCGGGGTCACGGCCCCTTTCGTGAACAGACTGGTTTTGCTGTACGCAGCCCCGGCCCATCACCGCATCTTACACCTTACCCCACGATGGGTCTGCGGGGGGGGGCTACACGCTGCCCCGCCCACCGCGGTCTCTGTGTTTGTAACGCTTGGTGTGTGACGACGTGCTGTGGAAAATTTGAGTTACGAACAAAACAAGGCCGGTCCTTATTGCGTTAGTGAGATCCGGAGCCGTTTGTATATTTTCCCTCACGGGTGATGTCACGTCGTGTCCCGTACGCACCCCTGCAGCCCCCTCCCTCACCCCCAGGGCGGCGCTCTCATCTGCTCAGGACACCGGATCCTGCCTTTTACACCGAGAGGCGTTAGAAACCCGTCGCCTTTATCCGAGCCGCGTTCGGGCTCCTCCTGCTCACGCGCGGCCCGGAACGAACCCTCTTTCTTGACCGCGTGTGACACTTTAATGCGATGCCGCATAATCCGTCACTCAGGCTGCCTGCCAAGCACTCTGTGTGTCTTTTGCATCTGGATGCATCGTATGATATTGCAAACAAACCATTAGTGCCAGAGTCTTTTTTTTTGGTCGCTGTTCCGCTAAAGCGGTCGTGCCCGCAAACTACCCGGTGGCAGATGCTCCTCATCGATATGTTACTGCTGTTCAGTTCAGCAGAACTTGTGAGGGGAAGCTGTGCTACAGAAGAAGACAGAAGATCGGAGCTTCGGTGCGGCTGATGAAGAATACGAGGCCGTGCGAGAGTACAGCGAGACGCTCGACCGCGCCGAGCTCTTCGTTCAGAGCCTCGAAGCACCTGAGCGCAACCTGTGAACACAGGGCCCGTGTCTCTTAGATACTGACAGCCTCGGTGCTCTGCCTTAGCTGCTGCATTCACACTTCCCGATTTATCTGACGCTTCTCTCCGCGGCCCTTCCGGCGATGTCACCGTTTACACAGCTGGATTGTACAGCTGTTCACTTGCAAACACATTACGTTCGCGTTTATTTGCTTCGCCGGAGCTTCTCTCCCAACCATTTATACAGCTCAGACTACCTCGGTCACGTGTTCTGCAGCAGGAGGTGGGACTCGAATCTGCGACCTCCGGGTTGAGGGACCCAGGCTGGAATTCTCTTCCCGAGCAAGGTGCCTTTCCCGCGCTGATGCAGTAAAAATTACTCTGCTGTATAAACAGGCAAAGCCTTCGTAAGCGAGAAGGTTTGTGTGCAAACATCCCGCTGTATGTGACCTTGGAGAAAAGCAACTGACAAGCGAATAATAATTAATAAAAGTAATAATCGCAATAATGTGACTGTGGTTTAGCCTCTGCGGCGCTGAAGCTGCAGCTTGGCTTCCGTTCAGCCCTGGCTCCGCAGGGGGCCTTCCGTGGAGGCTATGGACCCCTCGCGTCCAGCACAAGCACTTCCTGCCGGCTAAGCCGACTCGAACGTGCGTGTCGCGTCTGGCGGGTCGCGTCCGCCGTGGGGAGGTTTCACTGTTGCACGATCGCCTCTAATCTTTGCTTCGGCACCGCAAAGGACCGGCAGAATGCGAACTGACTGGCGCCTTCAGCCTTTTATGGAGAGGAATATTTACCGAAGGTACCGAGTTAAAGGCCCAGTGGCGAAAGAGCTCCTCTGCTGCTGGGATTTGAACTGACGGCCATGTGGCTGCAAATGCCCGAGGAACAAACTGGGATATCGCAGGGTTCCTGGGCTGGGCTGCTGCCGTCACAGAGGAAAGGTGTCCAAGGCCTCTGGTTCCTCTGTAGATCCCCGCTGCCCCCCGTGCCCCTGTGGGGTCTGTAGAGAAGCCCCAAAGCGGGCATCTGGGGCGGGATTAGCAGAACTCGCAGCGCTGCCCCACTTTGCCTGCCGCTCGCCAGCTGGACGATAAATTCTCGCTTTGCAACCGGTGTCCTGCACGATGATCCTCTCCCGTCACCCCGGGTCGCCTCCGTGCGACAGCAGCTTAGCGGCCGCTCCTGAGCATCGGCTGCTGATGCCGCCACACATGGATGCCGCCTCCTTCCTTACTGTTAGTTGTTCACGGTTCATGGGTTCACGGCCGATCGAAAAGATGCGCTTCTCCTTTCCCATTCAGCAGTCGACTCAATCGTGTCCTTTGCATAACATTTCGGAGAAGTGCTACAGGGCACTGCTTCTCACGCTGATGTCACCCAGAGGCCAAACTGCAGGGGCGCCTTACAGCCTCATTCGGACGAGTGCAAACTGTCTGTCCGTCTGTCTGTTTATCAGTCTGTCGTGAGATGTTTTGCAGGGCGTTTTCCGGAAAGTTCCTACAAACCGCAGTCGGCTGCTGCTTCGATCGCGGCTCGGTCCGTGTGGGGTTTGCGTGTTTGGATCTTCTCCCCGTCTGCGTGGCGTTTCTCTGGGTGATACAGTCGACCCGGGCCGACCCGGTGCGGTGGAACCCGGGCATTTGGCTGGCGACCCTCCCCCAGCAGAGAGAAGAAAAGGGGAGCGCGGTGACTGGTCCGGCTGTGTCGAGCCTGGAACCTGCCGCAGGCCAATGCCAAGTGGCCGCTGTCTGTTTAACTTACCTCCCGCCCAGCCTGCCGAGAGGTAACCCAGTTCCCCGCGGAGACGGACCCTGCGACCAGCTGCTCTGGGGGGTGCCGAGGGGGGTTCGCTGCTCGCTGTCAGCAGCAGCAGCAGCCAGAGACCAGCCGTGTTTCCCCGTCTCCCTCCGCACGGCTCCCCGATGCCCGACGCCTTCGCCGAGATTACATTCTCGTGTCATCATTTCCTTCTCCATCAGCCAGGAGAAACGCCCCGAACGCGATGACTACTTCCTTTCGCTGCTGTTACATTCCTACGCCGCTCCGGTTTACGGCGACAGGAGGGAGTTTTTTGTTTCTCTCGTTCCCCAGCACATGGTGTTGGTCCGCTCTCCGTTTTTCTCCCCTTTCTGTGAAACATATCGAAGGTAATGAGTCATTTTTCTGTTTGTTTCAAAGGTGAAGAGTAGCCCTGAACCTGGATATTCTTCCTTTCTGATACTGCTTTTCAGGCTATTGCTGCACGGCCAGATACGTCAAACCCTGGTTAAACCGCCGTCCTTCACCACCACACCAGCGTGAGCATCAGGCCGCGCCACAGCATGATCTCCGCTGCCTGTTGTATTGGGTTTATGATGCAAGTTGTCGCCTTTTAAAAGGTTTATCTCTATATCTATAAAGCTCCAACTCTGTTTGTTTGTTTGCTTTGTTTTTTAAGCCACACGGGTACAGGTCCAAAAAGGACACTTACTGTGTTCAAAATGTAAAATCAAGGCTTGATAGTCATGTCTCTCACACACACACACACACACACTCACACAGACACACACACACACACGTGCTGACAAAAGTGATGCTGACGGATCTTTTATCAGATCACTTTTTCTGCTTTATTCACGTTTGTATTATTCGAAGACCATGACACAGCAATAATTTTTGTTATTTTTACGTCCACAATTTTGCAGTATTTTCGGTACAAACAAACTTTTCCCTGACAAATAGTGCCCCACGATTTAAAGCATAGAGTGTTAAACCTGAAGAGTAGCTGTCCGAACCCAGGAGTCGCGCTGCGGAGCCGGTGAAGGAAGTGCTGTTTAATATAGAGCAGCGGTAGTAAAAATATCCAGGCGTGTGAATGAATAAAAGATGAATGTAAGATAAAAGCAATGCTTAAGCAACAGCAGCAGACGCCCCCGATACGAACTGTTAGTTTGTTTTCGTTCCGACTGAAATGTTGGAGCGGCAGCTGTGTGTCAGTTTGCAGGAGGTTCTTCTCGGGCGGTTCGGCCCATGAAACGGATCTCGCGCCGTCCAGCCTCTCATTTACAGTCCGCACGTTGTGTGTGAGCTCGCTGCTGTGAGTTTGTGCCGATCCATGAAGTTTGTTTGGTCACATTTTAAATCTTCAAAATGTCCGAATGAGAGATACTAACCCTTGGAAGTGCTTTTTTAAAAAGGAAATATGATAAGACACAGAAAAAATGGTCCAGTGTGTGTGTGTGTGTGTGTGTGTGTGTGTGTGTGTGCGGTTCCTGTAACTGAAGGTAGGTACCTGGCTGAGTTTGCTGCAGCGTTGGGGCGACTGTGAGAAGAAATAAAAATCACGGGCGACGACAGCGTGTGGGCGACGTGCACGGCTGGCCGCTCTGTGTGCGTCTCCGGCTGTGGGTTTACGATGAGTCCGTTTGGTCGAGTTCGGGGCCCTCAGCCGTGCGACGCTCCCACTTGGCCCTCTGACATCCGCTCCGTCTACGAGCTTCACAGATGGCTCACATGGCGCCGCCTGCAATGACACAGACCCCACCGTATGACATGAGACACGGACGTTTTATTGTTTGTCATCTAACACCGTGACACACCGACAACTGAAAGGCGCTAGAAGTTCACGGCAGGGAGCTGCCAGGCGAGACTCTCCTCATCGCCGTAGCACCTAATTTACCCGTAGAGGTATGTTGGAGTTGGGTCACATCCCAAGGAAGGGCAACCGGCAGTGGGTCGTGTCCTGGGGAAGCGGGAGCTGAAGGTGGGTCGTGCCCATCAGCAGGGCTTTTAGCTTCAATTCACCTGCCCTTTGCGTCCGGAGGGACCGGCTCACACACCCGGGGTCCCGGGTGCCGCGTTACACAGCGTGTGCAACCAGGTCAATTCATTAATTTATTCCCTAAGTGGCGTCTGCTGAGATGTGTGTCCACAACTCACTGCCTGAGTGCTGCTCGGAGATGGATGGGATCCCGATGCGATTTAAAGCCGGATCTACTTGACCGGTGACTGTAAATGGCAGCGCTGTAATGATCTCCAGAACGTTCTGCTGAAGCGCCGTTGGTAAATTAAACTGTGTGTGTGTGTGTGTGTGTGTGTGTGTGTGTGTGTGTGTGTGTCCTCGAGAAAGACAAAGTCGTAACGCTGTTTACACACACAACCAAAACTTCTGACAACAGTCACCCACGTGGGCTCTCGATCCTGGGCTCAGCTCCTTGTCTTGCAGCGGAGGAGCTGCCTGGCCCACGTGGAGGTGCAGTGGGCCGCAGTCGGGCTGCTTTCCCACACCACCCACCTCAGAGCCAGTGGGCTGGCGGAGGCAGAGCATGCTGGGAAGAGAGGGGCCTCATGGGAAGCGGTCAAAGGTTCGAGTGGCATTCGAGAGGCAGAGGCGTGCTCCTCTTTATGTAATGGAACGGAAAAGCTTTGCAAAAGCATTCTAATGAGCGTCGAACCACAAGGGCTCTTTCCGCGGTCCTGCAGCACGTGGTTGTTACGCAGTCAGGGGTGGCGGGACCGTGCGGTCAGGGAGGTGGGCTGCAGTGGACCGGAGGGTCTCGCTCCCGCTGGGTGCTACAGACAGGTCATCCCGGGCTTCTCGGCGGAAGAAGGACCGCAGTGGCGAAGCAGGACGGCGGTGACCGAAGACGGTTGCCAGTAACCGACCGGGATTTAACCGCGGAAGCGGCGGGGTGGTATTTTAGAGCAGGGAGCTCCAACCTGACAGCGGGAGCCCCGTAAAAGCCCTCCATCCATCTCCCGTGTTTACTCTGCGGTATTGACTTTTCCGAGCTTTTACTTCCTTAAAACGCCGAGGCTTCTTATTTACAGTTGCTCGGCCGTGACCCCGTGTGTCTGAGAAAGCAGGAGAGACACTGTAAATCACCCCCCCCACCCACCCCGGCCCCCAAAAATCTGCTTTGCATTCTTGAAAAATACTGCTGGTCTTCGGCTCAGTTTCTATCAATCGCGTGACACGTGACGGTGCGGCGCCTGCTGGGGAGTGTGATGTTTCTGAAGGGGGCGGCAGGCGGTGCAGGTGACAGCGCTGTTGACTCGGAGGAGCCGGGTTCGAGTCCCACTTTGAAGGTCCTTACCCTGAACTGATGCTCTGGAACTACCCGGCTGTGTCAGCGGCTCGTGTTTTGGAGAAAAGCGCAGGTAAATGAATTAGCTCAATAACTAGCTAAATAAGTCACAGTTGTGCATGAATGTTCCTCCTGCAGGACAGGTTGCTTCTGTAGAGAACAATGAGGGGGGTCTAAAAGCTCTGTGTCCAGTAGAACTGGTCAGCGGTGGGTGAAAAGGGCGCGGAGCCTATTTGATGAGGCAGGGTGGACGCGGAGGTGTGCTTTGGATAAGGGTGTGGCTCCGCTGGGTCCGTGCATCATCTGTCCCCAGCCCCACCAGGGCCTGTAGGCCACCGCTGAGAGAGAAAGATTTTAGGCCTGAGCTTCTCAGTGCTCGTGATGAACGGAGGGCAAAGAGCTGCGATGACCTACAGCGGTCGGAAGAAAGCGGCGGCAGCGCTACTACCGTTTCTGACCCTACGACTGTTTCAGAAATGTGAGGACGGGTGGTCTGTTACGATGGGATGCTGGGCTGCTGCGCGGCACCGGCCGTCTCGCCCCCCGAACGGTGAGCACATCCGTGGACGGTTTGTCTCGGCCGTCTTGAGCCTAGCGGACGGCGAGCTGCGGTCAGTCCGGAGCTCTTCCCTCAGGGTGGCTTATTTATGCTGAGTGATCATCCAGCCATAATTACTATGGTATCCTGAGACGGTACACGGTCGTGAAGCCAGACCTCTGTGAAGTGTCCTCCTCCAGAGCACTTCATTGGATTTGAACCCATTAACTTCCTGCTGCAATATCCTACCTCTCCAGACAGATGGAGCGGCTAAGAGACGGGATCTAATAAAGTTGGTCCAGCTTATTAGCCGGAGAGGCAGAACTGACTAAATGATAGACGAACAACACGTATAAGTCGATGGTAGAACGCGGCGCTCAGTCAAGAGTTCTGAAACGCAGAAAATAAATCATTTGAAGGGAACGTCGCCACAGCGCTGCTCAGGATGTGACTGTTTTTACCGTGTTATTAGTCTAATGTAGATGAAGGCTTCTTGTTCACAGTCCTCTGAGCTCATGTGTGCAGATTCATCTGTACACTCAGCAGTTTAGTATTTTGTCGAACGGCTCAGGTCTCGAAGTTAGATATTCCCTGAAATAGTAATCATTAGCATTTGGAGGAAAAATGGAGAATTATAATTCATTTTGGCCGAATCCAGTAGAGTTTCTTGGAAACAAAGGGACAGAACAGTGCTACTAAGCAATTGGAGGACACGTTGCGGAATATCGTCGAACCTCCTTACGTGAATAAATGCACAGTGTCCTTGGGCAGCACACAGCTCATAAATGTGTGGAAGCTGTTTGAGCTCCGAAAGAGGCTTCGTTCCGCGAGTTATTAATCCTCGGTTTTCCGCGTCGCGGGTGTTTGGGACAGACGGACCTGCGTTTTCTTTACACCTTTCTGGCTAAGTCGTACACAGCTGTAAAAAGGCCCGGGTCAGAGTCGGCGGAGAAGGGCAGTATATCACGTGTTTGTAGAGTGACTGACAAAACGCGCTTTTTAATGGGTCGACGGGTTCAGTATTTCGAACTGATGCTCTAAACTCGGGGCCAAAGGCAACAGTTATCCTGGTCTTGGCTCTGTTTCGTTATTGGTAAAATAAACCTATTGGATGTTGTTGTTTTTAAGCACAGGAAAAAAGTGTCATTTAATGTAGTGGCCTGTCAGGCCTGTACTTTGTTAACAGCTGTTAAAACAAGGTGCCGGAAACTGTCGCCGAGTTGTGCGCAGAAGCAGCGCTTTTCCCGTCATCGTCGTGGAAACGGCTGGAACAAAGCATGTGTTTCAAGTGGCCTTCTGTCTCGCTCAGCCCTGGCCGGTCTCTGCGTGACGCTCTTTCAGGCAAACTGCCGATTGTTTCCTTTGCGAAGATCATGTCTTTACCGACGTCGCGAACATCGTTCTAGATGCTCACTTTGCCACACGGAGAAAAGTGTTCCGACCGAAACGGGATCAGCATTTAGTCGTCCGTCAGCCGACGTGGCGTTTCGGCGCTCAGCGGCGCCTCCTGCAGGCCACCCCGGGACACACCGTCTGCCTGTGGGGAGGTTCTGCTATCAACACACAGTCCAGGCTGGAGACACGGAGGGCTGCGCTGCGATGCTGCCGCTAAACTGGCGTCTGCAGGTGCGGTGACGCTGTCCCCGGGTAAGCTGGTCTTCTGGAAGATTCCCAGCATCCTGCTGTAATAACGTCACCTCCCGGAGTGTGACGCTGCTGTATTCTGCCCCCTCGGAAGGGCAATCTTTTCCGAAGAGAGAAACTGGTCCAATAATGAGATTACAAGTGGACGGGAGACTGATACTGTCTTACCTGTAATGTAAACTTGTCATGAAAAATGGCTGTTTGCACACAGGTGCATTTTTCCTCTGTACAATGGTGGCCATTACATTTAATCCACCCCCAAGGGGAATAGCTTTTTATAACCAATATTTGTTTGTTACCGAACTTTACCGCAGATACTCGTTTTTTACACTCTATTGTCATTTGGAAGAAGTTTCACAAAGAGACGTTAAAAAATGTTCTGTTTTAGGAACAGGATCTAGGAAAGGAGACTGGAGAGATTTTCAGTGGACATGAAGTGACACAGAGCAGAATTCCAGCAGTAAGGAAGTGACGGGGGGCAGAATTTCGGTATTTAACAACTGACATCTGGCTGAATTGTTTATGTAGTTAAAAATGTTAACTTTCAATGTGCAGGAAGTGAAATGGGTCAGAATGTCAGCAGACAGGAAGTGGGACAGGTCACAGTGTCAGCAAACAGGAAGTGGAACGGGTCACAGTGTCAGTGGACAGGAAGTGAAATGGGTCACAGTGTCAGCAAACAGGAAGTGGAACGGGTCACAGTGTCAGCGGACAGGAAGTGGAACGGGTCACAGTGTCAGCAAACAGGAAGTGGAATGGGTCACAGTGTCAGTGGACAGGAAGTGGAACGGGTCACAGTGTCAGCGGACAGGAAAAAACAGGACCGAATGAGATTATTTCAGCTCCAGCTTCTGGGGCTGTGGGGATGTCAGGAGCCTTGAGTTCTGCCGGGTCCTGATACCCAGTCAGTGCTGCGGTACTTCAGCGAGGGGCCGATAACGTCTGGATTGCTGAGTTAGACGCCGTCTCCGGTGACCTGCTGACAATGGGCCACACCTCACCTACACACACACTGCACTGTTACACTTCTCCTTACACCGCGGTCCTGGCTGTGGAGTTGCTCAGAATGACCTGGCAGCCTGGACCTGTCCAAGTTTCGAACCCGACACCTGTCAGAGCTGAGGGAGATGAGCAAGACCGCAGTCTGCAGAGGCACAACATGAAATATTCAACCCACATCTTTCTAACTTTAAGCCATGAACTGTGAGGAAGAACCAGGTGTTTAGAAGATTACACAACATCCATAATTCATAACTCATGCAGAATAACTTTAAACTTAAGTGTCTTTCCCCAAAACACCCGGTAGTGTTACAAAGATGCGTTTTTTTTTTTTTTGTGCGAGGGGAGGAAACGTCAGAAGCTCCGAGACCCATGGGACTCAACTAGACACTCGCAGAGAGAGACTTCTGGTCTTCCAGTGACGCGGTGCTCAAGTTTCTCACTGGAGCATTCCCGGGGGTGGGTGGCACTGGGGCGGTTGCCTAGCAACCATGGGTCGCAACCGCAGCGGCGCCGTCCCTGATTTATCAATTAAGAGCAGAAAAGAGGGTCTGGGGACGGCGCCGTGAATCAGCAGATCTGCCCAGCCCGCCGTTCCCTGGGCTGCCCGCGTGGGGGTGGCTTCCTTTAATCTTTTCCCTCCGGTTTCCCATAATCCCTCCGTTGTCCTCGCCAGAGACCATCAAATTCTGATTTTTACTTCTGCTCTCATAACGCCAGGCTGCTTCTTCCAACTTGTGTGCAGCACCCAGCGACACAACGACTCTTGATTTAACTATTGGAGAATATTATTTTTTTTAAAAATGTTTCTTTTGGCTGCCAAACTA
Source organism: Arapaima gigas (assembly GCA_900497675.1). Taxonomy (NCBI): domain Eukaryota; kingdom Metazoa; phylum Chordata; class Actinopteri; order Osteoglossiformes; family Osteoglossidae; genus Arapaima; species Arapaima gigas. The sequence continues at coordinate 23,649 of UFQX01005228.1, read as the reverse complement.
TTTCCATTTCTTGTTAGTCCAGAGAGGAGCAGTTTAGAGCAGTAACTCAGCTCCTCCGTGCTTGTTCAGCACACGACGTGTAAACTAGTCCGTGGTCAGTTTATGTGAAGTGCAGTGAAAAGCCTGTTAATTCCGCCGATCAGTAAAAGAGATGTTTGTGTAAAAGTGGTGAACGGAAGCGGTCTCGTTCGGGTCCTTTTCGCTCAGCTGTAACCGATGGGCCTGCTGGGGTCCGACGGTGAACGGAGGACCAGTCGCCGCCGCCTCTCTGGTGCCACAAACGCTTCCCTTTGCTGCGCTTCCCCCCTCCGAAGGTCCTTGTCAGTAATAAGCGTGAAACTTGCACTTTGTTTTCAGTCAGCGGTTTTGTTCAAACCGCCGCGTTTCCACGGCGACGCCCGGCCGGGAGCTGCGCGGACCGTCTCTGTGCGTCCGAGGAAGATCTGAAGGACCAGCTTCTCTGGACTCTGGACTTCGTGAGGAGTAAAGCGCTATAATTAGGCATGAAAAATAATTCAGTGATTCTTTGCATGATTCCCCAGCTCTGGCTCCCCAATTTGCATGTATGCAAATGAAGCCCTTTGGCGTGAGCAGAAGAGCATCGCGTGGCTCCTTTGATTCCCCACGTTGTTCTCGGCTTGTTCCACTCGATCTCCGCTAGGGTGAGTTGGGGAGCCCCGCTTCCCTTTGAAGATAAGGCAGAAAACATTGTTATTAGTGCCGGGCGAAAGCGGATCCGCTGTGATAGTTATGATTTATTAATGCCCCCTCCCAAAAGACCTGAACACCTTCCACCGATTCAAACTGCGCTGCCGTCTGCAAGGCCTCTGCCGTCCGCTGAGGATAGAAGGAATCGGGGAAGCGACAGCTGCGGCGCGAGGTCTTTGGACCTGGTCTCGACAGACCCCCTTATTATTTTTTCTTAGCAGCACAAAAACAAGAACGGCAGCATGTTAGTAAAACGTCTGCTTACGAAAAGCACAGACTAAAAAACTGCAGTGTTTCGAAAGTATGATCGAGGCAGGAGGGCCGTTGTCCCAGTCACACGCGATGCCATAAAATTAGGTGTAAATTTTTAATGGCTGAAGGAAATTCAGCACTAAGGTTGTTCATGCCCTCTTTTTACAGGCCTCAGTATTACAGCTGAACTGGTGAAGCTCAGAGAGATGTTTAATCACGAGTGTGTTTTTCGGGGGAAAACACCCCTGTGTTGTTTCTACGTCCGCGTTTACGCAGCTCTCACGCGGCTTTCTGTCCTGCGGTGATTTTAGGGCGCGTAAAGGTCAGGCTGCCGTCGACTGTAGTGAAACCGCAGCGATGACATCATATCGTAGCCTGCGCTACGTTTCTGACCATCCTCACGTGGAACGGACGTGCGTCGCAAGTGTAAAAAATGGACAGCGACAGGGACTGCAGACAGCCGTGAACGTGCGAACCTGTTGTCACACTTACGGGGGATGGGGTGAGCGATGCGGGTCGGGGTCACTTTTTGGTTCTGGCCAACTGCGCAGGTGGCCTGCAGTGTAAAACATGCTGGAGATGTGTGGGCTTTCATCGGTGAGGTCATCCCCGGTTGGCCTCCGTGCAGCGTCACCAAACCAGATCAACGCGACCAACGGCACTGGGCGCCCAGCCAGTGTCTCGGCGTGGGTGTGGCGGGGACTTTACAGGTGCCATCGTGCGTTTGCGTGCGAGACGGTGGTCAGTAAACGAAACAGATGTGTGTACTTCTCATCTGACTTCTTTGCGGCCAGCGAGACATCAGCAGTGAGGCTCTGAATCCCGTGACCTCCGGAGACGTCTTTACCGTTTATCGTGTGTTCGGTTTTTGCTTTTCTTTGGAGAAAAAGCCCATCAATTTTCCACACAGCAGACTCTTCTGGCCACTTGGGGGCGTCTGTGTTGGGTTACAGTGAGCAGTGCATATATATGGTGTTTTCTGCTTTATTTCTTTTTTGACCACTGAAAATCTCAAGCCTGCTTTTTCAGATGTTTGCGAGCAAAAAGTCGGTATTTATCATTCTGTCTGAACTTATTCGGTGCAACACAGACACCCAGAAGGGATTATTGTGTAAAATGACGCAGTGCTTTGGAAGTGAGCAGTATTTTTTGTTCAGTTGTATAATTTAATAGAAATGTAAAGCTATAAGATGAACTTATAATCAACTTTCTAAATACGATGTGCAACATTTTGAAGTTTTCTTACTTTGTTATTTCACACTTAGCTGTGTTTTGTTGTTCGGGAATTCATAGTAACACGGGGAACAAATATCCAGAACTGCAGAGACTATTGCAAGTGCGGGTTTTTCCTCACTTTTGTGCCACAAACAGCCCAAAGCACGCGTGGAAAAAAATCACGATCGTCGTCGTTTCTGTGCTTGCGGGCTCCCTCTTGTGGGCTCCCCGCGTCACTGCAGCTGCCGGGTGTCATTTCTCAGCCTGCTGACACTTTGTTTTACACCCATTCATTTATCTGTGCTCGATAATGTGCGTGTGCAGCCCAGCAAAGCGTATATTTACATGGTGATTAAATTCACAGTGGTTAAAAGTCTTGCTGAGGGACTCGGTAGCCCTGTGTGGTCCAACAAAACTAAACACAGTAATGAGTCGTATGTAAAGAGGATAAAATGCAATGTCCTGCACATTAGTGTGTATATTCATTTTTATACGTTTGCCCAAATATTAAAAGAAGAAGAACGGCTTTAAAAAAAAACATTGTCACTCCTGTCGAGGGGATTATTTGTGCAAAACCTTTTTACGTAGCGTTTGTCCTTTTGGAAGCTTTGCTCAGCGTCTCTCTCTCTCTCTCTCTCTCTCTCTCTCTCTCCCACCCATTACTGCTGCTGCTCCTGTCTTCTCTGAGCCCGGTGCTGTTTGCCGTCACTCTGCTGCTGCCCGAATGCGACGCCGCATCGCCCACCTGGTCCGGCTCATTCCGGGCCTCTGGTTCTCTTCCGGACGGCCAGTTTGGCTCTGTGGGATTAGCCGGGCGGGCGGGGCTCCGTCGGCCGGACTGAGCGGCACAGTGATGCCGTAACCTCAAAGTCTGGTCAGTCGCTTTACGGCGATAAAACCACTGCTTTGCGGTGCTCGTGGGGTAGCGGTGTGTAACGAATGGTTTTTTGGAAGAAAAATCCCCAGGGATGTGACAACAGACTTGATTCACAAAATATGAACTAGTTTTTTTGAAAAAAAAATTCACAGCACTGCAGCTTAGAGTTCTGCAGAGTTTAATCCTTTTGCAGACATTTTTGATACCTGGTTATTGTTATTATTATTATAATTTTGTGAAAATACACAAACTTATTGCTTCAGGAAAGCATCACTGTTGTATGTGTGTGTGTGTGTGTGGGGGGTGCTTTGCACTGCTGCAATCTCTTCCTGCATTTGTATGGGGGAGGATTCCTGTCCACACAGCTCCTGGACACTACCTCACGCCCTGCGTTTGCAGGATGGATCAGGACCACTGTGTTATTGATAAAGAATGGACGGATTACTGGGTTGGCTGAGATACTGATGCTGCACTTGTTACCATAGTTACCGTGCACAGGTTTGTGCATCATTTTTCATCCCTCCTGTCCGTGGCTCCTCTCTCGGATGCCTGTATTCTGCAGCGCCCCCTGGGTCACCCATGTAGCATTGCGGTCATCTTTCTGCCCTCAGCAGCATCTGCTGTTGGTCCCCAACTCTCATAACCCCCCCCCGTCCTGCTCCTGCTGGTGCCACTTCCAGGGCTGTGTTTGTGCTGCTGGCTTTCCTCATACCGACCCCTTTTCAGTGGATTTGGAGGGAGGTCAGCATTTCCCCGAGGTGAGACTCAGAACTCATCCCACCTCCTGTTCCACAGTTAACACCCCCCCTCAAGCTATTATTCTTCTATTGTGGTCATGCCAGAGCATTAAACCACTCTGCATAATCTCACAGCCATGCAAATGCCTCTGTCTGCTGGCAGAGGTCCCCTGCAGACATAATCTGGTCCTGAACTGGGACGGGCGCAGAAGGACTGCGCTGTTGGTGTGAGCAAGCTGCCTGCCCCCCATGGGACCCCCATTCACTCCTTTCCTCAGTGAGAAACCAGTTTCTGTGTTGCGCTGTGTAGTTTCGGGGCACGGTGGTCCAGGTGTGATTCTGCAGACCCAGTGGGGCCCAGAGCTCGATCCCACCGTGGTGTCCAGTCGCCGCTTGTTTTTACTTCATACTTCATTTACTTCTTACTTTACTGTCTCTACAGATGTGTTGCTTGTGTTTTAAACCCTTTGGCCTCAATGATCTGTTGACCTGCCTCATCTCTGATGTCACTGTCTGAAGTATGTCGTGACCCCACCCCCCCGCCTGGCGGGCAGAGCAGCTATAGTAGCGCAGGGCTGTCCAGCTGTTATTGTGAACTGGCTCCTGCTTTCCTCAAGGTTCTTACCCTGAATGAAACAGTGAAAATCACACTATGGTAAAAATGGGTAAATCGCTTTACTGAGATATTTAACTAGTGATGCTGCAGGTGCTGAACTGGCCCCGTGACTTTGACTGTAACCTGAATGTATCAAAGCAAATCGGGTGCGATTTTTAATGAGGTCCGTTGTGGGGAGCAAAACACTGCAAATATTGATTTGCTTTGGTGTTTTCAAGGTTCGCCGTCCGCTTTGATGTTTACTCTGCGGTCACCAGGGACCGATGGTGGGAAAACTGGCATTTGTATGTGGGAGAACAGTGCGTTGTGTCCATTGGGGAGGGGCCAAAGGTGGGGGGGGGGGGCCAAGTGGGTCAGAAAGACAAGACTGTCATAACAGGCTGTTGTCTCCTCAGCCCCCTTTCCTCCGTTCTTCTGCTTCCTTCTGCGCAATAATTTGCTTTGCTTTGAAAAGAGTAAAAATCCCTCCGCTCCTCTGCGAAAGGTCAGAGGTCAGCGGGTGGGACCGGGAGCCACATGTCACGTGTAACGAAGGGTGGCTTTACGTGAGGACGAACGGGGCTTCGGAAGCCGCTTTAACTGGATTCTGTCGGTGGAAATTTATGGCGCAGATTAGCGGACGCGAAACAGCCGCATTCACAGGCGCGTTCATATTCATGAGCTGCTACCCGCTCTTCACAATTAGCAACCAGGTCGGCTAATCGGAGACCCTCTTCGCATTTTCCGGAAAAATGTTAATTGAAAATGTGAGAAAAGGCACCGTGACGATGTGAGAAATGTGAGAAAATGCGATTACACCCGACTCGTCTGGACAAATACTCAGCTAGCGAGGAGCCCGGGAAGAAGCCGTCCGCACGTTCATTACCACCAGCTGCTTGGTCTGGGGGTCAACCCCTGGTACCCCCTGGACGGGATGCCTGTCCATCACAGGGAATTCACTCACGCGTCACACACACTCGGGGCAATTTACAGTCAGCAGTCCATCCAGAACACATCGCTTTGGACCGTGGGAGGAAACCAGAGCACTTGGACAAAATCCACGCAGACGGTATAATCAGAGCCGGCCGGATTCCAACCCACGTCCGAATCCACAGCCCAGGAGCGGGGGATCCCCGTAGCACTCTGCTTAGTATAATTCTCCATTTCTGGGCCCTAAAGATAATGGTTAGCATTCAGCTAAGCGGCTTTTTTCATGACTAGCATTAGCTGGGCAAGGCCTGCTGGGAAGAACCCTTATCGCCGCTCTCGGTCCCGCATCTCCGACCGCTCTGTTCCTCCTCTGCTTCCCAGTAATGCGATTTAGCGCATGTGGGTGGAACTCCTGCAGGGTCCGCCGGGGTCTCCCGCCGCCGTCGAAGCGCTTTCGACAGAAGGAAGCCGCAGGGCCTCCGGGGAGCTTCCAGGCGCGCCGGCAAATTTCTACTTTCCAGCTTCCGTTTTTCCAGGGGGCAGCACTTGGCTACCCCCCCCCCACCCCGCATTTCTGTACTGTTGTGCTGTACGGCGCTTTTCCTCGACTCGGCTGGTCTTGCAGGAATTAATTATCTTTTCTGTTTATACTTTCCAAAGAAAATCTGCCGTGAGATTCTTTAATTATCCAAAGTCTTTAACTTTGCTCTCTTGTTTGTTCCTTTCACTGCAGCAGCTTATTGTCTGTTTACAGAAACCCATTTATACAGCTGGGTAAGTTTTATCAAACCAATTCAGGGTAAGTAACCTGACAGCAGGCGGTGGGATCGAAACCCGGGCCCTGTAGCCGCAACGCCCCCTGCTGGCACAAATAATCCAGCACATGTGCGTTTATAACACTGTCAGACTGTGTAAGTTGCGCGTTCCGCCGGGCTCCCGCCGTCCCGTCACGCTGTCTTTCGGCCGTGCGCTGCGTGCAACGGAAATATGAACGTGTCTGTTTGAAGGTTTCTTCGGGTTTCCCGAAATACCTCTTTTTCCCGTGATTCACCGGGCTCCGGGAAGCGACAGCTGGTTGATATTCACCGGCCTTGCCTGGGGCTTCCCGCTGGCGTCGCTGCACTTGCTTTAACAGGACAAATATGAGGCACCGCAGGCCTGAAATAGCATCAGAGGCGAGAGCGACACGGCTGGAATGCGACGCCCGTGTGGGACGCGGGATCCGGTCCTCGGTTTAGTCTGTTGGCACACTTCCTCCCCTCCGGAGCCTCCCCGCCCCGACCGCCGAACAGAAGGGCCGCCCAATTCATAAGCGAATTATTCTGTGAGAGACTGAAACGTATGAATCAATTCAGGCCCCTCGTGTGTTCGTCCTGCACCGCGACCGACGTCATTTCCCGAGGCTGCGGCTGCAGCCCGTGGCTTAAACGTGCAGTTGAACGTTCGCCCAAGTCGGTCGTTCTCAAGCGAAACCAAAGCGGCCGACGGCACCTTTGATAGCTGCGCAGGCAGTCGCGCTCCGGGCAGCAGGGGCTCCTCGTGTATTTTTCCCCGGAGAAATTCGACATAAATATTCATCACAACAGCAGCAAAGCACTTCCCAGGGTCTGAGCTGGAGGATCGTGGCCCTGGCAGTGAACAGGCACACGTGTACTTTGTCGTACCGATTTTCCTGCCGTTTTTGCTGCATGCAGACGGAAACACGACGCGTGTCTTTTCTTCCCGGGAAATGACTACATTTGCAGCATCGCAACCAAACAGTCCAAACATTTGTTGACAGCCTGCCATACTGGGTTCGTGTTCTTCAAGCCGGAGGCCGGGTCTCAGTTCCCTGCTAAGCAAAAAACACAACGCTGCGTGGTTCCGGTATCGCAGTTGGACAGAACCTGGACAGAACCTGCGGAGAACGTGGGCTCGCGGTGAATCCGGCCTCAGCTCACGTTCTCACCCTGCGGTACGCTTAGGGAGGTAATGAAGGTCACCGGCTAATCTCGCCACATTAGGACACATTTTCGCTGTCACTCCGTTTAACTGGGGGAGCTTGTTTACACCTCGGAGGCGGGGTAAATGTCAGGCGCCCCCCGGCAGCACTCTGCTGTTTGCTTGTCAATCCATTTTCTCAGTTACCCTCTAATGTCAGGGGAAACGTAGCCCCGCGGCCCGGGAGACAGACGGTCCCCTTCGTCCGCCCCCTCCTCCTCCGCACAACGTCCTTAATGTCCCCACCTCTCCGCAGGCCGCGCCACGCTGCCGCCCAGGGCGCTCATTCTGCACAACCCAAAAACTGTTTGCGGGGGCTTTTTGCATCGATGCATTATTTTTGTTAATTGAGGATAATCTGAGATCTAATGGGGCGGCAACGTTTGCAGACGTGAGCTCCCGTGGAGCCGACGGGGTGGGGTTAATGGAGCACGATGGCTGTAGTATGGTGAGCCCAGGGTGTCGGACCGGGCTGGATATCACAACACAGATGGGCCGGACCCTGCAGCCGCTCTCATTTCCTAACAGGAAACTGTGCACCGATCGCAAGGAGTTCAGACGCCGTCTGAACTGCATTAGGTGAGTTTCACTGACTTATAACTCAGCTTTTGCTGTGCATTTCTATCCAGTGTTGTCTGGAGCCCATCCTGGAAATAGAGGGTGTGAGGCAGGGTGGGTCACCTGTCCGTCACAGAGCAGGCACACACTCCTTCCCTTTCTCTCACACACACACACACACACACACACACACACACACACACACTCTGCAGACAGTTTACAGTCCCCTAGTTCAGCTGAAACCCATATTTTCGGACTGTGGGTGGAAACACGCGCGAACTTGAGGAGAACACGCAGGTCAAGCCAGGTTTGAATCTGCACCCAAATCTGCAGTCCAGGGTTTGCGAAGCCCCAGCGCTGCCTTCTGTGCTGCCAAAGCAAATTACAGGGAAATAGTGTTTATATGGTTCCTCTATGGCCTTCAGATTGTCAAACACACACGTTCCCACCCTGTCAAAACACGAGTTTAAATCTCACGTTGTTTATATCCCCCCGGACTGGGCTCCGTTTAAAGAGCTTTCTCAGGTTTTCTCTCTCCATTCCTGTGACTGACTGGTCATATTTTGGGGTTTTGATCACACCCACCAGTGATGAGGAAAAACGTTGTTATTCGGCCGAATGCGAGCCGAACCCCCCCCAATCGAATTAGCTCTTTTTCTGACCTTCAAAGTGTACCGTAATTTGATTCCAGCAACTGCAGCTCTAGATCTTCCTTTTGTGTTCTGCTTCTGCCCCAAAAAAGTGCTGAGTCCAATTCACAATTTGCGTCCTCGGGGAACTGATAGAGGAAGGAAGCCCGGCGGCGGAGTCGCGGGTCTGTTTCTTCGCAGTAACACTCTGTGTGTTTGTCGCTGGCAAACAAAACTCATTTTTGTCTGTTGTTGTCGTAAACATTTATGGTGCTGAATTTCAGGCAGTCTGGGGCCCCACGCCGGTGTTATTTCCCCCAGCGTCCGCCGCCCAGCAGCTTGTGGCAAAGGTGTTTGCCTTCAAGTAACACACCGGTGACACTGTCCCTTGTAGTGCTTTAAAACTCAGTGAAAACACGGCTTTTAGTTAGATAACCTGTTTGTGTTTCCTTCTGATGGCCGAGGGACACACCAGCTTTGGTGTGTGATGCGTAGCGACGGCACTTTGGGGGCTCTAAAAGCCTGTTGGGTGAGACTTTTAAATTATATGCCATAATCCTCAGAATAATCTGTGCTGCGCATTTATTTGGAAAAAAACGAGTTTAATTACCACGTTTCTTATGTTTAGCGCTGCTGTGTAACTGTGACGTGGACGTGCGGACAAACTTGACCGTCCAGCGCGGACATTGGCGTTGCTCTCACTTCATCTTTACGATTCGACCACTCAGCACCAGGTGCGTCTTTGTTTTCGAGGGACAAACTAACACGAGCAGTTTTAAGGCAGACGGTGACCTCACGGCAGCAATGAGATTATGCGACTCGACGCTCCCCTCTATAAACGGGGGCGATTCGGACTAACTGCGGTCAGTCGAGGACGTTGGCCCCCCACCTGCGCTCAGTCTGGGGCGATGAGTCCAGCATGGAGTCGCACACTTTCAGAAGGAAGAGGCAGAGCGGTAGGTCCACACAGGGGATTCATCCTCATACTCATGTTTATTTCACAGACAGGCGCTGCTTTGGAAATGATTTATATTCTTTCCTACTTGTCACAGCAGGGGGTCTTAAAGGGCACTCACTGCAATATATATATATATTTGTCTTTGAATTCTTTTCCTAAAGGGACGTTTTAACAGCAGCCTTGGGTGTTCAGATGGACTGGTTTTATTTATGGATTCCAGTAATTTTTTTTTTAACAATAATTCCTCAGCATGAAGGAGCAGAAATTTGACTAATAAATTTAATTAATAAAAATGCTCTCCTTAAAAGTATTCGTTGGATAATTTTGCGGAGTTAATCAAACTTTTTTTTTTCCCATTAAACAACATTTACATTTTAAGCCCAGGGTCCCAGTCCGCCCGTGTTTGTACGAAGTCGGCCGTGGAGTCGGGCTGCTGCTTATTCCGTCGCCCGCAGACTGGGTTTATTTCCCGGGGTAAATATTTCCCCCGTGAAGATGTTAAACAGGTGTCGAGGAGGTGGCTGGTTCTGCAGCGTGTCCCCGGATACGGGGGACCTCCCAGCACGTATTCCCGAGTTAACCTGGGGAGACGGGGGAGAATTTCACCGCCCGGATTCGACCTCACCGATTTTGGGGCCCCGGCAAGAGACAGTTTATTTATGTTTACTAGCATTTGGTGTTTAATAAGTCCTGGTGTTGGCATGTTCCCGCGGTTGTTTTGCAGCGTAGGGCTACGTTTTTATTTCAGACAGAAGTTGCAATAAGTGATGTTTAAAAGCAGTAAACTGTAATTTTCGTCTTTGACACGGCTAAGAATTGCGTTGAAATGCATTCATTCATTATTCGTTTCTCCAAGGAGGCATATAATTCAGGTAATATTTGACTTACAGAACCAGATTGCAGGGCAAAAAGAGATTTACTGCCTCCCTCAGGTATCTGTAAACTGCAGACGCGGGTAAATAAAGTTACAGTTAAGCCACTGTGCTGTATTTGAGACCCACTTCAAATCGCCTCCTTCTTCTCGAAACAGTTATTAAAAATAAATTGGGTGATTGTGCTACAACAGTCAGCAATATTACCTACATTGTGCTGGATCCCTCTCACTGGCACCGTACATCAGCCGTGTGTTGGGGGTTTGCTGCTTTCATTTGGAGAAACTTTAAAAACAGACCCTAAGGCTGGAGAACATTGTTTTGCCTCTCTCTCCGTTTGAAACGTTCACCTGTAAGAGAGGCCTGCGGCTCATTGCTGGTGTGACAGCGCCCGCTGCTGGTGGGAAGAGCAACGGCAGCGTCGCGGAGAGACAGCGCCTCTCAGGCCACTTGGATCGGCGCCTGCGTGTGCAAACAGGCGGCAACTTTGCCCTCAGCGGCGACGCGTGTGCGGGGAGGGATGAGCGTCTCGTAACCGATGCGAACCCGCAAATGGAGCCCTCTGGGTAATCTTTACTGTCGTTTCTCCGCTGCGCCTTTTGCGCAGTTTTACACGGACTGCTACGTGGGCGCCGATGTTGTTGAATAGGACGAGTCGCTCGAATAAATAAATAAGAACAGCGACCTGGTCCTGTGGCCACAACAAAAAGCGCGTCCCCTGTAATGGAATGTCAGAGTAAATAAGCGCGGTGCTGTTCAGCTGAACGAGGCTCAGTTACTGTGGCCGTCGGCAGGTGGCGCTGTTGAGTTTTCGTGTTTGTCTTTTTGTTTGTCGACCGAGGCTGGTCCGAGCCAGAAGGCACCTTGGGCCGGGTGTGTTCGTCGGGGTGAAGTGTGAAGGTCACCCCGGAGCGCGTCACTGCTCCCCCGTCGTGTGGTTTCAGGACGGCACGTGCAAGCATATAAACAGCACGGTTTACCAGGGTAATTTCCATCGGGGGGGGGGGGGGCTGTGGGTCTGGAGTTCTGTACCGTGGTAAACACTGCGCGCCAGTCGCTGTCCGCGGTGCTGAAACGAGCCGCCCGCGTCACGCCTCACCTTTGGTCCTCTGACGTTTGCTGGTCCGTTTCACCCCACGGACGGGTCCCCGAAATGTCGGGGGTCACCTTTCTGACACCAGTGACAAGTCTCCGTGCCACATCACCTTCGGCTTCTTCGTGACACGGGCGCTGGTTGGTTTCAGCCCGACTCCGGGTCCTTTAAAAGACGCGCACGGTCGCTCTCCGGAGCCCCCGGGGACCCCGCCGCCAAAGCGCTCGTTTGTCGGCCGCGCGCATAAACAGCCCCGCGTAAAAGTTAAGGCTTAAGTATGGGGGTCGGACCCGTGTCTGTGCTGTACGTGTCAAACGGTCACAGCGCAGCTCCTCCGTGGTTTTGGCGCTGATCTCCGCAGGACGCGCGGCTCCTGTTTGTTAACCTGTTATTACTGATGATGCTGGTGATGCGAGAGGCATCGGACGACCCCCACAGCCCCTGTCTGCTGGCATCGCGTCGGGGAAGAAGGAGGGCGCGAGCTGAAACACCCCCCTCCCCCCCCAAGGCGCTCAGTTTCCCCGTCGTCCCTCACAGCCGCCGTCAAACGCCGCGGCGGTTCCGTGGAGCGGAGGCATCGGCTGCGGTTTCCCGAAGGACGCGCGTCGTCCGTCCCCCCCCCCCCCCCCCCCCCCCCCCCCCCCCCCCCCNCATGGTTCCTGCCTGATGGAACCTCCCTTGAGCACTTCTTTCTGTTGCTCCCCCCCCCCCCCCCCCCCAGAAAAAAAAACAAAGGGGGGAAACGGAGGACAGGACTGTCGGAGACTTGTTGATGTCCAGGATGCACTGATCTCCCACAGCGCCGTTTTCCTCCCGCGAAACGTGCTGCTCCTCGCCGTAGCGTCGCTTCACGGTGGTCGTTTAATACGATTTAACTCTGAGTGCCGAGATTTTGTCTGTTTCCCCGGATCTCAGTAAGTTCGCGTCTTTGTGCGATGCTGTCACCGGTGGCCGACGTCCCCCTTCGCAGAACCTGGAACCTCGTCGCTGCCTAAATTTATCGCATTTGGCAAAATTATCAAATTGTTGTTTTTTTTGTGCGCGCGCGCGCGCGCGCTCTGGAATTAATAAAAAAAAAAACATCGATACATATTGCATACGCAGACTCACGGCGAGCGGCGTTCCTGCACGATGGGAATACAGGGAGAAGATGTCTCGAAGGGTCCATCCCGGTAACTTTGTGAAGCATAAATAAAAACAGTTATTGTTGCGCACCCGCGGCTCCGCGGAATGACTCTCGCCGGGAGGAACGTCGGGCTTTTTAGGGAAAGTGTCCCGCATCGCCTGTGAAGTTGGCCGGCGGAGCCCCCGCCCGGGAGACGGACGCACGTCCTTCAGGAGGGACGGATCGCGGGGAAACCGCCAGCGCTGCGCCGCGATCCTCTCCGGGTTTAATGCGGAACCGCGGCGCGGAGGAAAGGCAGCGCCCGCTCCCGTGCGACTGTGACAATGGCGCTGCTCAAGTGAGGGACCCACAACAAACATCTTCAGGTATGAGGGGCCGTGGTCGCTCTGGCGCTGTTTGAGTTCCGGCGGAGCAGAAGATCGAGCCCCAGCGCTTTGCGAAGGATGCGAACGCGCAGCTCCGCGCGGCGTCTGACATGCACTTTGTGCGGGACCTGGTCGACAAAACGCTGATCGGCTTCGTGCGCAGAGCTCAGGGCGCGTAGCCCCGGCGATGGGACACCAGTGACGCGTCTGCGGTCGGGGGTCTTTCGTGCGGTCCGTGTGGCTCGCGCTGCGCGCACGGCGCGCCGAGGGGAGACATGGCAGCGGCCATCGCCAGCGGTCTGATCCGCCAGAAGAGACAGGCTCGGGAGCAGCACATCGACAGACCCTCCACGCACCGCCGGAGGAAGAGCCCCAGCAAGAGCAAGGGGCTGTGCAACGGCAACCTGGTGGACATCTTCTCCAAAGTGAGGATCTTCGGGCTCAGGAAGAGGAGGCTGCGGAGACAAGGTGCGATGAGCGGCACAGGCGGCCCGGGTTCGGGGGGTTTGCCACCCACGTTGCTGAGGACGTTTCGCGCTCCTCCAGCCCGCCTTTGCGTGTCGTTTATTTGCCGGCGGTTACAAATTTCGTTGTTGGTTGATTCACACGGACTCAGAAGTTGCAGCAGAAAAGAGCGTCGCACACAAACACCGCAGCGCCAGCAACGCTGTAAACGCCGAAATGTTGCTCCTCGTGTCGGAAATAAGTTATAATCGATGCACGCGCGCGCGCGCGGCCAGGTTAACTTTTCCATGAAAGACCAGCACCGCAAACGGGGCTCGAGGCGTCAGGGCTGCATTGCTAGAACCTTCCTAGACCGTTTGAAACGCTCGAAGTGGCGGTGGACAGCAGAGGGACCGAGACACGCTGCTTCCCGACGGGAAAGTCGCGTGTGGCCTCTGAGGAGGCGCCCTGCTGGGTGTCCAGGTGTGAACAGGTGTGAACAGGTGTGATTGGGAGCTTCCCGATGTTCACTAATCCCGTAGAACAACAGCCGTCGTTCGACAACCGCCACTATAAAGCAGATGAATAACAGGGACGTGTTAGTCGCCCAAGTGTCCTGCTTTGTGCTGATGCGTCCATGTGCTGGTGTGAGTGTGTGTGTGAGTGTGTGTGAGTGAGTGTGTGTGAGTGTGTGTGTGTGAGTGAGAAGCAGGCATGTAGCAGGTGTTCAACTTGTTGCTCACTGTATCTCATTTTCAACATCCATATTATTACTATTGTTATTATTATTATTATTATTAGAAATCATATTAGAATTAGTATTAGTGCTCCAATAAGGACAGCAAGAAAAAAGGAATATTTACAGGGATATTTACTGATATTTAAGGAATATGATTTATATTTATTGGATTTGCATAAGAAACACAGGTTTGCTTCTCGTGTCTCATACAGACTGACCTGCAAGTGTTTATTTGTTCCACAGCTGTTACTGACAGCCTCCCTTCTGGCTACCAAAAGAATTGTTCAGTTTTCCAAAAATAGATTTAAAAGGTTTAAAAGGCTGTTTTTTCATAACTGACATAATCCTTCTCTCCTGTCGGCTTTCTGAGATCTTGTTCAGACATTTCGGCCAGATTTTCTTCATGCAGGGATACTTCCCCAGAAAGGGGCGCCTGACAGTTATTAACAAGATTCGGCGCTGGTGCTGTGTGTGTGTGTGTGTGTGTGTGTGTGTGTGTGTGTGTGTGTGTGTGTGTGTGTGACACGGCTGTCACTCGCTAATTAGCCCTGCATGCTGACATTTGCTTTGTTGGGAAGTGTCTGCGGCACGAGGAAAATGAGCTGTGTCTTTGCTCCCTCACCGATCTGGCAGAACAAACGGATGAAAGTGACACGAAGCGCTGACAAAGAGTGCCAGCGGACGGCCGAGGGTCTGATGCTTGTATCTCCGGCAATCTCAGGGACCATAACTCAAAAACGTTACGTTACAGAAATCTGAATGCTTTTTCTGCCGCGGTTTTTAAGTTTTTTTTTTTTTGGATTCTGCCGGCTTTGTTATTCGTTCGCCCCCGACAGGGACCGACATCAGGTGAAATCGCGTCGTGTCCATAAGTTGTCTTGCCGAACCCGGAAAAGTGTCCAGTCATCATGCTGCTTTGCTCTGCGAACAGAAATTGTTGTGGTATTAATACTCGCATGGCCGGCAGACAGGCCTTGGTCTGATAAACTGTAATAGCAATCTCCGCGTGGCACGTCGTATATTTCAGCCGCTGCCAGGGGTGTCTGGAGGGGCATTTTGCACAAATAAATTGCGAGTAAAAGACGCAGCGGATGCCGGCAGAAACACAAGTGATGAATCATCCGCACAACGTCTTGACAGACGCACACCTGCGACAGCCATTTTAGCTCCAACCCGACGTCTTTCGCCGCCTCTTCGCGCCCTTAAAATGCGCCACTTTTGCACGGGCGTGAAGAAGCGCGTTTTCCCCTTTTTTCCCACATTAGCCGTAACAAAAATGAACGCGAAGGTGAGCGTCGCAATCGATTGTTCGTCCTGGTTATGGATGCTGGAGCGCTAACTGTACTGCAGGGCAAACGTGTTCAAGTTCAGAGGCTTTTTTTCCACTTGACTGTGGTTAAGGGTCTTCAGGGACTTTTTCTAATTAAGTGTCCATCCGCACGAAAACAAGAAGCTATTTAGTGAGGAATTTAACCATAATGATAAAGACCCCCTGGAGGCTGTGCAGAGGAAGGAAAACACCCTCATATTTGGGGGGAGGGGTGCCTGGACCGGTTGCAGGGGCCATAATGCAGCTGCGGTTTTCGTTTTAGGCGTTCGGTGGAGAGACGGGAATGTTGGGGGGGGGGGTCCTTGATGCTTCACGGGGAGGCAACAGAGGTGAGAATGTAGCAGGGAGGGTTGACCTCAAATGACACCTCCGCCGCGGACGAGTTTCTCCCAGAACGACAACAGTGCGGGCTTTTACCCTGTTTTGCTCGCTGGGGAACCAGAGGGATGCCGCTCCGCCGCAGAGGACGCGCACAGGAATAAATAAAAGCCGAGCGGAAGGTATTTTTCACGGGTTCCGCTGTAGTGGAAGCCAAATCATTTAAAAAAAAACGGAGATGCAGCTTCTGTTTGCGTGAGAACTCTGGGCCGGGTGCGCGGCCCCCCGTGCACCGTCCCCCATCGCCACACCGCCGAGGAAAACGTCCCGTTGCTTTTTGGCTCCTTAAACTGTCGTCGTGGACGACGCGTTGGGACCTCCTGTAGGTGGGAGCCGCACGCGTGGTGCCATCTGGTGAAAAGTTCACGCTTTTTCTGCATCTCGGGCCGGAAAGCAGATGATGTGGGTTTGCTGTGTAACAGAAGACGCTGCACAAGGTTCTCCCTCTTTGCAGAGCTGCCGGGGTGAAAGGGGAGGACAGGAGGACACGCAGGTGACGTGAAAGCCAGTCTAATCACCTGTAATTCTGCCGTTCGCGTCACGATCATCTGTGGCGAGATGCTGTGGTACCCAGTGGTACTCGGTGGTATTCAGTGGTACTCAGTTGTACTCGGTGGTACTCGGTGGTACTCGGTGGTGCTCATTGATACTCAGTGGTACCCAGTGGTGCTCAGTAACAGCATCTCTATGTGTTGCTCTTTGGAGAACTGGCACTTTTCTTGTGTACCAGCACTTCCCATAATCCCCTGCTGCTCTCTTCTGCCCCCTCTTGACCAGGTGCCCTGTCTGCGCTGCTCTCCCAGTAAAACATTGTAACTGTACTTCATGCTTGTTGTTCATAACAGCCTCACAGATGCACTTCATTACCCAGGCGTACTAAGTTACACTGCAAGTTGCCTCTCGCTGCTTTAATACCGCTTGTTCAACATTTTTGTCCCCTTTATTAAAGAGATATATGTTGTGAGCATCAATAGTCCCTCCTAGAATTTCTGATTCACTGCAGACATTCAGAATTTAATACTTAATAGTTTCCAGTCAAAAGGCCAGTAAAGGGGACAGTGGTGCTCATGTACATCTGCTGTGTGCTTATTCTCGCTTGCAGTTCAACAGTCAGCTTTTGCTTCACTCTCCAGTAGTTTGGAAGATGCAAGTGTTTATTGTTGTGCTTTTTTATTAGTACATGAGCACGAAATACGAGGAGGGTGACCCTCCCGCTTCTGGCATCAGGACACTCGTCACACGTCTCCGTTTGTCACGAAGCCGATGTCGCTCCTCCTGGTCACGCGCCAGTCCTCCGAAGGGCAGTCGAGGGCCACAGTCGCCGCCGGTTCTCCGACGGACCTCTGCAGGGTCCCTGCTGGTGGCCGGGATTCCTAGGTGTCGATTTGTCACTGTTTATAGCCACCAATGGGAAAGCAGATCATCTGCATTTTCAAAGTGCCGAGCGCATCGCCGCAAACAGGCCGGTTCTGCGTGCTGCAGGGAGGCCTCCTGAGGACCGTCAGCAGATACGGCTCTGCAGCCTCGGGGGGCGCCGGGGGACCTCCTGAATTGGCGTGCAGGACACTTAGTTAAATGTGGCGTGGAATTTATTGTGTGGGTGGGACTGCGGGCAGCGTCTCGGTCACTCGCTGCTCCGGCATCATTAAAACAGGGACAAGTTTTGGGAAAACTCATCTCTGCTCGGCTGTGGCGAACGCCCCCCCCGTGACTCTTTCGGGTTCGTTCACACGGCCGAGCCACCCGCACCCTTGTCCCATGTGCCTCCCCGCCCCGGCGGGCATTTATTCACCCGGAATCCGCCCGGGAACGTGGGAGGCTGGGTGTGGAACTGAGGGCTGGACGGGGCACCTGAAGTTTGTAGCACGTTAACCCCCCAGCGTCTTATTGAGAACAAACCCGCCCCTTCTGAGGGAAACGTGGCAATCGGAGACATTACCGCGGTCTCCGCGTTTGGCCTGCGGGGAGAGAGGCGCCGGGCGGCTCGAAGGGGCATTGAAGAGGGAGGACGACGCCGCGGAGCTCTGCTGATATAAAGACTGTGCATGTAAATGCAAAGTGGTGCCATGGCAACCAGGAGACGGTGGAGGCACTTCGCTTTTGTGGGTTGGAAAAACCCCTCTCCTGTTCCGGAAACGTCTAAAGTGGGTCAGGCGAGTCTGCAGCTGCCGTGCACAGCAGAGTGTGTCTCTCACTGTGTCACGGCGGTCTGTCGAGAGTGTGTGTGTGTGTGTGTGTGTGTGTGTTTGTGTGTGTGTGTGTGTGTGTCTATGGGGGGTGTTTTGCACTGCTGCAATCTCTTCCTGCATTTGTATGAGGGAGGATTCCTACCCATCCTCCACACACACACACACACACACACACACACACACACACACACACACACACACACGGGGAGCAGGGAATGCGCCACACAGCAGTCTGTCTATCGACGGCTTTCTGCATGTGGGGTCTTTTTAAGACGAGCAGAGCAATGGCGATAACAGCGCCGACGCGCTCAAGACTCACCCACACACACACACACACACACACACACACACACGGGGTGGGTGTGTGTGTGTAATAGAGTGCAATTTGCATGGCATGTTTGTGTTTCCATTTGTATGTATGTTTTAAAGACTGCGCCTGTATTACAGTATCTGTGCAAAATCCCTTTAGTGACAAGTGATCACTTTTTGATGAATGTGACCTGCAGCCAAACATGTGGCGACACGGTGGGGGAGGAGCCCGAAATCTGCTGCATGTCGTGTCTCTGCACCTTTGGCTGAGTCTCTTGTGAGATGTTCTCGGGGTGATTGTCTGCCTCGGCGGGGTGTGTCGTACAGGCGGGCCTGGTGTAATGATGAGCCGGTTTGATCCGACAGGAACCGTCTCACCGTCTCTCGCCGCTCCTCAGGCTCTTCGTCCCCTCGCCGGACGCAATCGGCCTGCTGCTGCTTCCCACCATACCGGGAACTTTGCGTACAATTCAGATGTGTTTTTCTCTTTTCTTTATTAAAGCCGTTTTACACGTTGCTGCACACAGAATAAACCGTTTGCCGCGCGGCACTCTGCACCGTATTGTGGTACCAGATGTTTACGCCCCAGGAATAACCTGGCTGAAGCTGCACAAACACAGTATAGAAAAACCGAACAGGCTTTAAAAATCCTGCGCAGGGTTCCTCTTCTTTTCGTCTCTGATATGTAGAATTTGCTACAGAGTTGGGTGCAGTGGGTGGGGTAAGGAAAGGTGGGGGGCATGAGGGTTGGCCATCATTTTATTCTGCGCATCTCTTCGGAGTGCGGGAGGGGACCGGGGTGGCTGGGGGAGACCCCGGGAACACGGGGTCAACACGCAAATTGCACGCACACCGAGCCAGATTCGGACCCGCGTCCAAACTGCAGCCCAGGAATGCGAGGCCGCAGCACCGCACCACACCGCACCTGTGCCACCTGTCTGCTATTACACAGTACATAACCGTACTATAAAGTTGCAGATTTCCTAATCATGTTTGGTGTGGAGAAGCCTAGTGCTCTGCGGCCGTGGAGCAGAGACGCTGTAGGAAGGAGCAGATGGACCTGGGATCTGGTCCTGAGCTTCATGTCCTGGGGACACTGTGGCAGCTCTGCTCTGGCAACAGGGCAAAACTACAGAATTAATTTACAGCTCTATCACTTTGGAAACATGATGGATGGCCATGGTGGCCTGTGGAGAGAGCTTTTTGTGTGAGATGGAGGGAGGGGAGTAGGGACACACACACACACACACACACACACACACACACACACACACACACACTGGTGAGATTCTGTAGGGTAATGCATTCAAATCTAAATTCAGCCTGAAGGGTTTTGTGTGTGTGTGTGTGTGTGTGTGTGTGTGTGTGTGTGTGTGTGTGTGTGTCTGCATACAAACCCTTGCATAACATCATCCAGGTCCTTCAATCTCAGCTCCTCCTCCTCCTCCTCCCTTAGGGGTGCGTCCTCAGACCACAGTCATCGTCTCTGTTGTGTGTGTCGGGGGGGGTTGATGCACGGGGGTCTGCTCGCCCCCTGTGTGTAAGTGCTGGGGAGGGGAAAATACCGAGCACCATGGCTGGTTAAAGGTGGGCGGAAACCGCAGATGAGCACTTTATTTCTGCTTTGACGGCCGTTGCCCACGTGACAGAGAGGGAATCGTGGGAAACCGAGTCGTTTCCGCTGACTGTCATCTTTCACCTCTTAAAAAAACTAGTTCTGCAAAAAGACTGACAAGAATAAACTTAAAAGTATCACCTACATTTTACAAGGAAGCCCCACTTTTACCCCCGTTATCTATCTGGCATTTTTCTCTAGAGTTACTTCCGAAATCATGTGGGTGCACTAAGCCCCTCACCGTGATTTACCCTGTTTTACTGCACAGTAGTGTTTACTCTACCGTTTCAGGGTAAGTACCTCCAGCAGGAGGTGGGATTCACACCTTGGCTCTTTGAGTTCTAACTACCATCAAATGCATCTTTAACTGAGGAAAATCAGTTAAACGCTGTTGAATGGGGTAAAAATAAGAGCTGTAACCACTAAAGGTGACTGACATGATCTTACAGACATTGTTACATTTCTGGATATAAACTGCTTTGCCATATAGGACCAAATAATTTGCTGCGTATTAGGACAAAAAAAGGTGTAAATTTCCGGAATAGTCACGGAAGGTGGTTTAGCAGTAGAAGCCTTCCGAGCTCCCGACCGTCAGCAGGACACACGCCGTCCGCCTCCTCCTTGATCTGGTTTGGCCCTGAGGTGCGGCCATCTGCCCCCCGGGGTGCTGTGCGTCGCCTGTCGGGCGTCGTTTCAATCGCCTCTTACGCACCATCATTTTTCTGCCTCTCCGCTCAAGTTCAGCGGCGTTCTGTGCTGCGGGAACCGCTTGGAAACGGTGGCGAGGTCCTAATGTGTTGCTCAGACAGTGAGAAATATGGGTCAGTGGTCTAGCAGGAGCTCAGCTGACCCTCCAACTGTGGTGCCTGAGCCTGAAGAGGTGAGCATATATGTCACTTCAGAGATAAACCTTGCCATTCAGTAATAATAATAATAATAATAATAATAATAATAGGAAGCCATGTGAGTTTTTCTTGCATGAGAATGAAGAGAGGGTGTAGGTACCGACGCACACACTGGAGCCATCGACACAGGTAAAGGCGGTGGCCCTCTTCTCTGCCCCAGAGCTGACTGAGGGAGACTGTCGTCTTTTTATTATTATTTTTTAAAATTATTATTGTTGTTGTTGTTATTTACTTAATTATTTGAGCCACGGTTTTTGTAAACAGCATCGACCCCGAGGGACGGGCTGAGACAGATGAAAGAATAACTCTCTCTCTCTGTCTCTCTCACACACACACGCAGAATTCAGAAAATGAACGGAAATGAATTCCTGTGAGGAGAACAAAACGGGGCGTGGAGGACCCCTCACGAACACGCGGCGCTACCTGTGCTGTTCACCCACTTTAATAATGCTTTTTGTGCGATATTTAATTTTGTCAAGAACGCGACAGGGCCTGTTTAATTCAGGTACGTCGATGATACACTCCGCGATGACTCCTGTGAGATTCCCGTGAGTCGGGCAAATAAACACTCTTTACGAAGGCATAATTCTCCGATTTAATTAAGGAAATAGTTGCCTTTCAAATGAGAATTTTGGCTCTTTTACAAACGCGGGGGCAGCTTAGATCACGCCTTTGAATGGTGGGAGGAAACCAGAGCACCTGGGAGCTTTGGCAGGCGTTGCCACCTGGTCCTCCTACCTGCAGTATCGTGACCTGATGATGTGACCGCAGGTGGCGACCTGGAACACCCTTCCCCCCCAGGAGGGAGGGCTGCAGACCTCGAAAGCTAATCAGCGCCGGCGTGGCGTCTCACCCCCGCAGTTGCATTTGTCCTCCCCGTGTCACATAAGAAGTGACCGGGCACTCGACCCCCAGCGGCTCGTACTCAGCATCTTACCGCTGCGGGTTCAGTGGCCCCCGGGCAGCTTTAATACCCACCCGCGTTCTCTGAATATTCCCACTGAACAAACTCCTCTGAGATGTAAATTTGTTGGATGCAGCGATCCCAGGTTAAGCAGTTTGCTGTTAATCCGTACGGATTACCGGCCTGCTGTGGTTTCTTGAGGACTGCGTGCAGCAGAAGTGCACGCGTGTGTGTCCTAAATACCGCTCTCGGCCACAACCCCCTGCCGTGGCTATGAGATGCGGAGACCAAACCGGAACCGGTTACGGTGCTTTTTAGACGAGGTCGTCTTTTCCCCTAAGCGGCGCCATGTAAACAATTTGTCTCAGTCAAGTGGCTGTAACTGAAGCCTTTTCCTCCCACGTGAGTCTGTTAAGACTCTTCTTGAGGGGAGATATTAACAAGTGTGTGCAGTCGGTCGCATTTCTCTTCCTGTTTAGGACGTGGTGCACCTGGGGGGGTCCGCCGTCCACGCCGGACCGCAGCCGGCCGACAGGGGACAGGGCGCCAGCCGAGCCGTTCCTACACCTGCTCTTATGTCCGCGACAGTCGTCTTTCTGTCGGGTTCTTACGGCCGCGGGTGTTGTGATTTGTTGCGGTTAATGTGATCGTCAGATCGCCGGGCGGCTCCTGAGGGCCCGGGGGGGTCCATCGTGTGTTTACAGTGTGCGGAACGCGCAGCTGATCGTCCGGTGATGATTCTTTTAACGCTTTCACTGCTCTCGCCGATCGTAGCTGCATCGTCATAAATTGCTGTCGGCCGTTTACTTTTTGTTTGCTGTATTACAGAAATGGATCCCTGATCACTTTTTGTTTTCTAAAAGCAAAAAAGTGCAACATTTATGAGGATTTGCCATAAAGCCACCATTATTACCAGCTCATTCAGAACAAACAGAACGGTTTTATACGTTTATTTAAGTCACCGGCCTCACCGTCCATACAGACCTCCTGGACCTGCCTTTCCCCACTGAACCCACAGGGGGCGCTGTTGAGTTTGTCATGAACCACGTTCTCTTATTATTCATGTATAGTAATAGAGCCGGTGGTGGAGAGGAGCTCTTTCTAGTTAGGGTTAGTGTGTGTGTGTGTGTGTGTGTGTGTGTGTGTTCCATCGACAGGCCCTGTTCCTTTAAGGGAATGGCGCTGAGACCCAGCCATTTAAAGTTGAATGTGACACGTGTCAGTCAGCAGGTTCCTTCCTCCTTATGCTGCGTAATGAAGAAGGTCGGTGTGGTCCTGGAGGCTAGAGACGTCCTCTGCCGAACGTGAGGATTAGGCCTGTGAGGGGCGTCGCCCAGCGTGCGTGAAGCGTGTCGGAGCGTCGCTGTGAACTAACGCTGACGCCTCTCTCTGCCTTCCAGATCCCCAGCTGAAGGGAATTGTGACCAGGTTATACTGCAGGCAGGGATACTACTTGCAAATGAACGCCGATGGATCTTTGGACGGAACCAAGGATGAAAACACTAATTCCTGTGAGTCCATTTCCATGTTGTTTCCCTCCTGTTTGTGTCCATCAAGCGACGCACAGCGTAGGTCTCAACATCTTACTGCCGCTTTCCGAATGTACACGCACGGCAAGGGCAACGTGACAGACACGTCACTCCCCGACACGTCACTGCCTGACACGTCACTCCCCGACACGTCACTCTCCGACACGTCACGTCACCCTCCGACACGTCACCCTCCGACACGTCACTCCCCGACACGTCACTCCCCGACACGTCACTGCCCGACAGGTCACTGCCCGACACGTCACTCTCCGACACGTCACGTCACCCTCCAACATGTCACTCCTTGACACATCACTCCCCGACACGTCACTCCCCGACACGTCACTCCCCGACACGTCACTCCCCGACACGTCACTGCCCAACACATCACTGCCCAACACGTCACTCCCCG
>UFQX01005227.1:108812-121521 GCA_900497675.1 Arapaima gigas | reverse complement strand
AAGAATCTACCTGTACTTCTCAACACACATTCAAGTTGCATGTCTAATACTTTTGCACAGTACCATATATTTGAGAGCCACTGTTGTAAGGTTTTGCACAGTTACCCCATTTTGGGTTTAACTTTTTTAAATGTAAAGTTAACATCGATGCTATAAATTTGCATGAATCTATACAGCACCTGCAACTTTGAAAGAGAATCAGTTAGTTATGTTTAGTTGTATACACACAGGTATATTTTCAGATACATTTTTAAAGAAGCTCACAGCTCCCCTGTTACCTCTTGAATCTCTTGCTGGGTTTACTGTCCTGCGGACCGTCGCTGGAGGAACTGCTTCGTGAAGGGGGGCGCTTCATCTCGGGGGTCTGGACTGGAGCCGGTGAGGAGACTGGAACGGTCCTGTGACATATTCAAACGTGACATGTAGCACTTGCTGCAGCCCAGCTTCTCAGTCCTTATTTCTGAGAACCACGTAGAAAACTGTACATAGTTGTCAGTTCGGCTTAAAACAGCCTTTCATTCCAGTTACAAACCGAAACCCAGAGGCCTGCTGGAATTAACAGACGTGGCAAAATACAGGTCAGACTACGTCACCGACGGCCCAGTAGAGTCTAACCGAGAAAAAAAAACACGCGACATCACACCATGAGGACATTTCAGACGTATTTACCTTTTGCTGGTTTCTACAGCCCTTCGTTGTGGTTTTTTAATCAAGCGTCTGCGCTGCACAAAATGGCGCCCGAACAACCGACCGACCGACCGACCGAACGACCGCCCAACCAACGCTTTCGCTTTCGCTTTTGCTGGTAGCCTTCGCGCGCTCCGGCTGCTCGCGGTTCCTGTAAAACGCGCGGGTTAGCGCGAGACCGCAGTAAAAGACGGCAGCGCGAGCGCGGAGAGGCGGGAACTTATACAGCCGCTTATAGAAGACAGTGTGACACACAGCGCGTTTCGTCGTTTGTTTGCAGTGCAGTTTGTTTTTTCTGGGTTTTCCCCCTGTTTCTAATGTCATTTAAGGTTTGCTCTGAGTTTTGGATGATCATTAATGCATCGCACTGAGCTTTTAAATGTCATTTTAACCAATATTGTGGCCCCAGTGACGAGCTGATAAATGTCCTGGTGGGGCGGGGTATTCCAAGGTGCAGCCACCAGGGGGCAACCGCGCGCTCCGCAGGTCATTTTCAATATCACGAGAGACGTTCTCTGGATACTTTTGTAACTTGGTACTAGTTGTTGTATACAGCTAGTTACCTGTCACTGTATGTGTTGTAACGTTCCGGGTTATTATCGTTTTTTCCATTCTATTTGCACAGGAGTGGATCGTGAAATCCCGGCCGGGTTGAGTGAGTTTTCTGACTGATTAACTGCGTATAAACACCATCGATACGGACATTTTTGGGTAGTATGTTTGAACACCAGGAGCTGTGCCAACAGATGTTATCACCCTGTTGAGCGTGAATGTCCACCATCCCGGCACTCAAGACCCCGAGATAAGCGATCCCACCCTGTGACTGTCCTCCTTATGATGCTTCTCACACAAACAACAGAAGGACGGAAGGAACTCATACTGCGTTACTGTACTTCGCAGCCCCAGGCCCAGTTGTTCAGCTGCACCAGGCTCAAAAGAGAACTTTAAGCCTCTCTGCTACAGGACCCTAACCACTTCTGGGTAGTAGTGTCGCGAAAAAGACTGTTGCAGAGATACCAGGCTTGAACCCCCCCGAAACCCTGATCTGATCTCATGAACAGAGCACCACCAGACTGCCTTCTGGTGTATTGACAAAGTATGTTGAGATGATCCTGTTTGCCAGTGTCTTTCCTCCACACCCATATCCACCAATCTGTTGTCTCCACTATTTCACTCCTGATCCCTGCTCTGGAGTGAGGAATAATTCCCAGAATTCTCCTTCGGTTGGACAGTCTGTTCTAGCTCCGTCTGAGCCTAGGTCCTCGGTGGGATGACGGCAAAGTGGAGGGGAGATGATGGGTGTGGTGGTACTCCTTGCACAGCTGTGTGTGTGACATCAACAACTCTGGACTTTGGCATGTTTGCACCAGCTGCTCCAGGGACCCCAAAGCCCCCCTCCCCTGCCCTCCCTCCACATCTGGAACATATCAGCAGTTCTCTTCATCTCCTCTTCCTCCACCCACAGCTGAAGCAGATGTTTAGCAACATCTTTCCACAAACTCGTAGTTCAGTTTACTTGTGGAGCTTCACCCCCTGCTATATTTTGGAAAACAATGTCCAGTATCTTCTGACTACGCCACCTAAAGAGTATTTTAAAGAGGCAATTCAGGTTAAACACTTTTCAAGGTGCAACACCTCAGGGACATGAACTCACCACCTATTAGTCACATGTTTATTCTGGTTACCACATTCAGGCCCCCTGCAGCTGTACCTGTGTATAAGGTGACCGATGGATATTTGTTTTCCCAGGGAAAGCTGAGATCACTCAGTGTCGGATGTGCCACTAGTTTCCCAACTCCAGGAAGATGAGGAACAGAGTGGAGGCAGAACAAGACAGAACATCCGTTGCCCAGTAGAAGCTGCGATCTCCAAATCCACTCAAGTCTGGTTCTTTGGGCCTCTTGCTGACCGTCATACTCAAGCAAAGAGCCAAGTGCACATTTGCTGCATGCATTTAATGTGATGTTTGTGTGCAACGGGGCAGAAGTGTGCTCTGAATGTTCTGGAATGGGTGGAGATACAGAGAGTTCCAGTCAGGTGGGGTGGTTTCAAATGACTGCTGTGATTAAAGCTCTAATTTTGCGAGACCTTAAGAAAGAACGTTCCACGTTTGACAGTGTTTTACAGCAAAGTATGAAACGTTTATGAAGATATGTGTCTTCTTCCTGCCGTTTTTACGTCTTATTTTCTGTCAAATATTGGGTCAGTTTCACCAAGTACCGCGTTTAAAAGCCCACTGCTGACTAGGCCGCGGTGTCCAGACCTCCTTCATCTCCGGCAGAGGAGAGAAGCCTCAGCATCTGCAGCTCGAGAGCCCGTCTGACTGGTCTGTGTTTTGTACTGGAGTCAAGCAGCCTGTTTTTGGTCTAAAAAACCAAAGTGAGCAGAAATGTTAATCTAGTGACCGCTTGTGTACAGTGAGGTGGAGTAAAACAGTACTGTATGTACTGAATGAGTTTCGACTCTGTTCTGCTGTGTTACGATTTAATCTGAAGCCAGACGAGCAGAAACTGAAGTGCAGGACCAGAGAGGTGCAGCGTTTCTTCTTCTGATGGAAAAGGGTGGCTGAGAGGTAAAACGCGGTAAAGCGAGATTCTCTCTTTCACAGCCTTTCCTCAGTCGCTGTTTTAACATTTTCAAAGCTGCGCGTCAGATTCCCGTTTGTTTGCTTCCCACGACCAGGCGATTAATTTGCTGCAGTTGGCTGGGTTTTAGTGGCGTTCAGGCGTCGGAGAGGGTGGAGAAGGTTGCTGAACGCCAAGCTGCAGATCATCTGGACCTGCTTCTCACATTCTGTCCACCGTGACTGTATGGAACTGGTTGCTCGTGTGGGGAAGATGACAGATCCACGTGTCCCGTTCCGACGTGAGGCGGCGGCTGTGTGTTTTGTAGGTGCGTTCCAGCGTGCAGTGGCAGTCACGTGCTGCTGGACCGAGTGGACAGATTGAAGTTTGAAAGCTTTTCGATTAACCACGACTGAACTACAAGTGTCTAAAAATGGATGAATAAAGATGTCAGCAATCATTTAAAAGCTTCCATTTAGATTGTGACTGTGTCAGATTATCAACTTCACAATAATCTACCCGCTTATACAGCTGGTTGTTTTGCTCTATCAGTCTGAGGTAAGTTGCCTGAGCAGGGCACTGCAGGAGGTGTTCAGGTTCAAACCAGGAACCTTCAGACTTTAAGTAGTTTTAACATCTCCACGAGACTACTTACAGTAGTAGGTAGTTGTGGCCGAGCGGTTAAGGCGATGGACTAGAAATCTATTGGGGTCTCCCCGCGCAGGTTCGAATCCTGCCGACTACGGCGCCGTACTTTTGGGCCCTANGACTAGAAATCTATTGGGGTCTCCCCGCGCAGGTTCGAATCCTGCCGACTACGGCGCCGTACTTTTGGGCCCTAGGCTGCCGACCCCAGCTTCGCCCGTCCCGCTCTGACGCTGTGGGCAAAAGTCGTTCCTCCCGTCCGTCCGTCCGTCTATAACATAATAAAAGATAATGCAATATAGTACAATACGGTATGAAAAAGTCTGACAAAGAACACGCACGTGGCTCACCACTCACCTCGCCCCTCGCTTTCGCGGCCCTCGCCCCGTCATGCTCCCCGGGGGGCGAGTTTAACCGGCTAAGAAACAAAATCAGGCTGTGGATGGAAGCCATTCTTATGGACTGAGAACTTTAAATATTTTGTTCTAATCAGAGCTGGAAAAAGGGCTTCAGCGCTTCAGGGAGCTGCTGTGCTTCACTCAGCGTGTGGGGCTCACAGGCAATACGGCTGCTGCAGCTCAGTGCTGGATCATTCAACAAAATTCTGATCCAGGACCCCTGTCAGAGTTGCACAAGCAGCATCTAGAGAAGCGGTGAGGACCGATCAAGCTGATGATCTGGACGTAATACATTGTGAAACAGGAAAAAAACTGGTTTCCACCAGCAGAGCTCAGAACTTTTGACCAGCATTATATATATTTGGTAAAATGATTTTAGTCGTGTTCTGTTTTCTTCTGTCTGACTGCTAGAGTGTGACATACATACATGTGTCCCCTGGGGGGGCTGGGACTGACATTCCTGCCAGCAAACTGAGTTGTGAGACGCTGTAGCCCCCCCCCCACCCCACCCTCTTCTGCTCTGGGAGAAGAAAATAAACTATACAGGCTTGTGACCTTCAGACCACTGCTTGCAGGTCACGTCGGGTTCTGTGTGGCACACAGGATAGATTCGTACCGACCGGAGTCGAGTTTCGTTTTCTCTGGTTGATCCTTCGTGAGGCGGTTTAACCACAGCGGAGAGATTATACAGCTGCAGCCGTGCAGCGAGACACAGCGGGACTTCTGAAGCTCTGGAACGTGGAACGAGTGACCGCGGGTCGGCAGAGGTTGGAATTCCCTTATTGCACAAATTCCGACAAAGTAAATACCGGGGAAACGTAAACAAAGCGCTCGTGAGCTCTAAAAGGGACCTAAAAACTTGTTCAGACAAGAACTGCAGCTTCGCAGCACTACTTCCAAAAGCCATCATTCCATTCACCCTGGTCCAGGTCAGGGTCAGAGGGTGAAGATCTGGGTGAGGTTGAGGGTCAGAGTGAGGGTCGGGGTGAAAGTCAGTGTGAGGGTGAAGGTCAGGGTCAGGGTGGTTCGGAGACTATCCCAGAACTCCCTGCCCAGGGCACCTGTTCACCTGTCACACACATTTTGAAAAGCTAATAAAGAACGTTAACTGGCTGCACCTGGTCCTTGTTTCTGCTCAACTTTTTACTCAGGTGAAGTGACATGTGTCTCAGGATGACACCTCAAAGAGCCTCAGGGTCCCAGCTCACCAAACACTCCAAGACCGCAAGACCTGTCCCGTGGGGGTCGGTAATGCTGAGGAGAGGGGAATCAAGGAGAAGGTGCAGGAGTGCTATCTCCTTCGGCTCTGAGAAGGTCCTGGCTGTTAAAATCTGGGATTCGGTCATCTGCCGCCTCCCAGTCTTTTCTCCCCCACATGGTGGTGTTAACCCTGTTCCGGGGTGAGGAGGCCACTGTGCTCTCCTCTCCTCTGTTGCCCTCGCTTGCTTCTCACAGGTTAAACTGTGACCCTCGTGACTAAACTGTCATCAGTGAAGAATGTCATCATTAAAGCCGTTCGTGTCTCACTGTGTTTTTCTGGAGGAAAAGCAGCTCAACTGAACTCATGCAGGTTTGTGTGTTATAACCACACAGCTTGTCCTTGACTGACAGAAACAACTGTGTGTGTGTGTGTGTGTGTGTGTGTGTCCTCAGACAGAGAAGTGGTTGCTGTGGTGTGTGTGAGTGTTCCTTTCGGGGGGGGCAAGGGTGCAGGAGTGTGTGGGAGAGCCTGAAGGTGTGCCTGACCGTTTGTGTCCAGCTAACAGTGCTCCCCCGTATCTGGAACATGTTAAAGGTGCGGAAAACACGGCTGCTGAACACACACCCATGTGCGCACACACACACACACACACACACACACACACGCACACACACACGCACTCCAGGCTGTACTTTGCCTATGAGCATAGGGTGTGTCCAGCTCCCTGTCCAGCTACAGGAGACACTTAAAGGCTCCGTGAGCAGGAGACACACTTGCTCACACACTCGCTCACACACTTGCTCACACACTCGCTCACACACTCGCTCACACAGTCTCTCACACACTCGCTCACACAGTCTCTCACACAGTCTCTCACACAGTCTCTCACACGCACTCTCACACAGTCTCTCACACACTCGCTCACACACTCGCTCACACACTCGCTCACACACCCCAGGACAGGATGCTGTGGACGGTTGCTGTGTGGTGTCTGCTGGCTTTCAGGGCCGCCGGGGGTCACAGGCTGACCGTGGACAACAAGGCGGTCATCGTCGAGCTCCACAACAACTTCCGCGCCCAGGTGGTGCCCGGCGCCGCCAACATGCGTCGAGTGGTAAGAACGGCACGGGGGTCCACGGTGCGCAGGGCGTGTGGAGACTTGCTCTCCCTCAGGCGGGGTTCAAAACTCCTAGACTCCGCCAACATTTTCTTCATAGTAGGAATGGGGGGGGCATGGTGGAGAATCCAGTGCGACTCAGAATGTGTGGAGTTCAGCTGAACACGTGTAATGGCAGACAACTCTTTGGTCCCGAGTGTCAGCCGGGCTGCTTCCAGAACGTTCTGTTCGTACAGTTGAAAGTGGTGTGTTCATTGTCACTTTGGTTGAGTCCATCCATCCAGTTTCTGGACTCCAACATGGTCGTCATGTGTCCACAGTGTGATCAGCTGAGTCTCCTCACCTGTGCTTCCGAGGTGAGTTCAGGTTTGTTTTCCTGGGTGTCCAAGTCTCCTCCAGCACCAGCATCTCATGAAAGTCCATGTTTCTGCTGTCCGACTTCTTCACATCCACACAGCGAAATAGACTCCCCAGGCCAAACGGCTCTCATGTTTCTTCTTGCGGGTCCATCAGCACGTTTGAGGACCTTCTCCAGTTTTTAACTGCAGCTCTGCAGGGTGCTGCTCTCCACTGCATCTCCTCGCTGCTGGACCCCGTCCTGCTGAGACGTGGAAGTTGTCTTCACCACAGTTTGCTGCTGTTCCGCTTGTCATTTTTCTTCACATTTAATGACTTTGCATAGTCACTTTTCAACAGAACTTTAAGCTTCTTCATCCTCTGAACCTTATCAGAATTCAGCGATGTTCCTTCCCCCAGTTCAGAATCCAGGCTTTTCCAGTCCAGGTTTTCTCAGGATCTTCTCAGCCTACAAGCTGAAGAGATGACGAGGACCCGCTGAGCCTCAGTGTTTTGAATGTGGAACTTGCCTGCACCCGCCGCAGAGCCCCTGGCCTCCACCACGAGACACTGTTTTCTTCCAGGGTTTCTGAGAATTTAACAAGAATAAATGCGCAAGAGGGAATAGTGCGCTTTCGTAACACCTCAAAGGAATGTTTTTATTACTGCAGCGCAGAAAATCGGGACGGAAGGAGTGCCAGGGGGGCTCTGCGGGGGGGCGCTGGCCAGCCGGCCACGTGGTAATGAGCTCCTGCTTCGTGTCCAGACAGCAGAGGTGGAGGGGCTTTTCAGCACAGTTATTTTGTTTTAGCTCCAGTCGAACAAAGCTGCACTTTTTCGCTCTTCGGTCAAACGGGCGTCTGCAGGGGGTCCAGTGGCAGGGGGACACGCCCACACGCTGCTGCCTGCAAGGATTAGCGTGTTTTTCTGGGCTCTGAGTTGCGTCATCTTTTCTCGGTGAACTGGGCCGGTCGATGAGTTTATTTCCACACACTTGGAATCGGACCTGATCTGGCATCCGAGATCCAGGAGGTGCCGTTGAGGCCGGGAGAGGAACAGGAGGGGTGGCAGCAGCAGCTGCCATTTTCACCTTTGACCTTCAGGAGGTCCGGTTCGCTGTGGAACTCTGACACCTTCACGCTCTTCCGCTTTAGCCCAGGACACCGATTTACGGCCACTGTCCTGTGTCCTTCACGTCACGTACGGAATGTTCCCACGGGAGCCGAGGGCCAAAATTAGCAGCTGAGGTGTCCTGAGCAGAATCCGCAGGGGTGGCGGGGGGTCGCGGGCCTTTGCTGGGGGTCAGGTGTCCCCATGGGGGCAGCGGTACTGGAGATCAGCGAATTCCAGTGGAGATGCACTGAGGGGAGCGTGAGCCGCACAGCCAGGGCGTCTGCTGACCGCCAGCTCTTTCCGGACATTTCCGAGGTGTAAGTGACCGCGTTCCCTCAGACGGAGTAACTGCGGGTTAAACATCACGTGAAGGACATCGGTTTGCAGCACCTGCTAGTAGCGAATCTACTTCCTCCCTCCAGTCGTGTCAGAGGAACGTAAAGGAATTATAAGGAAACGACGCCGACTGAGTCGGTCACGATTCACGGCTCATTATTAACCTTCAACCAGCTCTCTTTATGGTCATAACACGTTCTACCAGTTTAGTTCCTCGCATCTTCAACGTGGGCCGTCCGGCTTCGTGTCAACCAGGTGACACAGAAAGCAGGCGTGTTGTGCTCTGCAGGGGAGACCTCGAGATGTTCAGGGTTTCCTTACACAGCTCCTCCTCTGCTCCTCAACCTCAGTTGGCAGGAGTCCCGTAGGGTTCAGCACTCCGTCCTTTGCTCTCCTCCATTCTGAACCTCCTTCCAGACACATCTCACCAGTTCTCCCATCTCTGCTTCCTGCCTCGTAGCCCAGCTCACATGTCCAACCTCAGCGTCCGCGTTGGGGCTCACCACTCTGCTGCCTTCTGCTTCGACCTGCCCGCTGACTCAAGGTGCCGCTTCTCACAGAACATTGAAGCCAGAACATCGTCCTGAGTCTAATGCTCTCATCTGCTGCTGAAGCTCAAGCAGACTTCCCTGTGGAGAAAAGCGTGGGCTAAATGCGCAGGAGTAAATATCGTGTTGATTCTGTCTGGGTATCAAACCAGTCACCTGCTGCAAAATCCGGGTCATTGGCTCCCCCTTGTGGAGAAGCTCTTGTACGACACCCCGCGGTTTGGCGAGCATCACATCACTGTGATGTTCAGGAGATGTGCAGGATGGGGGGGGCTTCTGAAAAGCGGCCTTTTGCACTGCGATAAAAACCGTCAACAATATCTGCAAACCCAAACACTCCCCTGCCTCTGTGCCGGAGCTGTGTTCTCACCACGAGCTGCAGCACAGTAACACCGCGTGGTGCTACGATTTAGCGTCGTAATTGAAAATGTGGTATAAATGTAAGGTTAGTAAAGAGCTGTGGGAGAAACTGACGAATGAAGACTAAGTCACCCCCCCGTCTGTACCACAGCACTGGAATGAGTCCCTGGCGGCCAAAGCACAGGCCTTCATCACCCAGTGTGTATGGGACCACAACCCTGACCTGCAGGACATCGGGGAGAACCTGCATGCCACCAGTGGCCTCTTCAACTTGAACAACACTATGACCAAGTGGTACCAGGAGCACCAGGACTACACCTACCAGAACAACAGCTGCGTGGAAAACAAGTTGTGTGGACACTACATACAGGTATGGGCAGCCAGAGGGGGCGCTAGAGAGACTCTCAGCATTCAACACAACCTGGATTAATAACTGGGGTGGGAGCCATGTTTGGTTCTCGGGGCGGGGGGGGGGGTTGTGTGTGTGTGTGTGTGTGAATAAGTGAATAAGGGGAGACACCTGCACTTTGCTGAAGGGGGTTAAAACACGACACACTGAAGAACTTCAAACCACCTTCAGGACACACAGCTTCATCTGCTGTGACTAATCACATAAGCAGGACTGTTAGCATCTATTTCCAGATGTGTCTTTCTGTACTCCATCTCTCTCTCACACACACACACACACACACACACACACACACACTCAACGCTCTGTCCTGGAGGGGGGTCTGAAAGGCAGCTTGGTGCTGATGAAGTGATGATGACCAAGTGACACCTGTCCCAGGTGGTGTGGGCGGAGACCTACTCTGTGGGCTGTGCGGCTCACCTGTGCAACGAGGTGCAAGGCCTCCATTACAAAAACGTCACCCTGTTGGCCTGCAACTACTTCCCGAGGTAAGTGGGAATAACACAGATCTGTCTCCTTTCCTGTGTCTCTTCCTGTGTCTCTTCCTGTGTCTCTTCCTGTGTCTCTTCCTCTCTTCCTGTGTCGCTTCCGCTCTTCCTGTGTCTCTTCCTGTGTCTCTTCCTGTGTCTCTTCCTCTCTGTCTCTCTTCCTGTGTCTCTTCCTGTTTGTCTTCCTGTGTCTCTCCCTTTCTGTCACCAGTATTCTGAAGACGGTGAGAAAAATAATAATGTTGACTTTTAGCGGCTGAACAGACGTCCAGCAGCAGTTCTGTTTTCCTCTGTTTTTCCTGTCTGCATTACACACTAGTAAGTAAATAAAATTTAAACTATGTTGTTTCCTTTAAATCACTGCAAAGTGAATCACAGAGCAGGAAACTGATATTAAGACTGAATGCGGAGAAAAGGGGCCCGGCAGCGTAAATGACCCCTGTGACCCCTGTCCCGTCCCCTCTGTGCTCCCAGGACCAACATGATCCAGAAATTACCCTACGTGGAGGGACCGCCGTGCTCCCGCTGCCCCGCCACCATGCCGGTCTGCAGGAAGAACCTCTGCGGTACGCGGTCCACGCGGTTAAACACGCCGTCGACAGTGGAAAAGGAACTAACTTTGCGCGTCCAGCTCCCCCCTCAGCGGCAGCTCAGTCTCTAATCGATCACTTTCAGCAAAATCCGAGGAAACCCTGCAAATTTTAGCACTACAACACACATTTCTGGCACGGAAAGTGCAAGTCGCACGTCTTTAATGTCATTAGTCCCCTGATGATTGACAGGCAGGAGCTCAGGGGGCGGAGTCAGGGGTTCACAGGCCTGCTCCTCCTTTGTGTTTCTCCTAGGAGAGGCAGAGAACTGGACCCCGAGACAGAGCTCCACCTCACCGCCGTCTTCCACCGCGTCCACCACGAGCACGACCTCACCCGGCCCCCACGACGGAGGCGAGGGCCGCGGAGGGGGAGCGGCTGCCGGCCTGCGTCTCGCTCTCCTCACCGCTGTGTCGTGGCTGCTTCTCGCAGCGTGACCTCACCCCACCCCCCACGGTGAGGGAAAGCTGTCCCTCACCGCCACGCAAACTGGAACAAAGAGGTTGACGTAATATGTTTTTTTTAATATATATGTATATACACACGTACAGACATCTCGCCGTACTTCAACACAGCGTGACATCACAGTCCACGCATGCTGATTTGATGATGTCACATGCTGTTTTCATGGCACTGCGCTTTGATGACATCACACGCAGCTTCGATGACTGTAAGTCCCGTCCGCTAGAGCCTGAACCAAACGGCCTCCGCTGGGTGTTTCTGTCACGACTAGAACCCGAGACCTGCTGCACCACCGCGACCCGGTCAGTGTTGGATATTGTCCTGAACGGCGGGGGGGCAGTCTTTCCTGTGAAGGACTCCAGGAATCCTGTTGCCGTGACAACGGGAAGAGCGTAGTCGTGACATAACCGTGCTGATACGGTGCCTCTCTTCTGTTTCGGGGTACTGGACCGCGGTGAATAAAGGCCCACATGTTAACTA
Organism: Arapaima gigas; assembly: GCA_900497675.1. NCBI lineage: Eukaryota > Metazoa > Chordata > Actinopteri > Osteoglossiformes > Osteoglossidae > Arapaima > Arapaima gigas. The sequence continues at coordinate 109,787 of UFQX01005227.1, read as the reverse complement.
AGATGCTGAAGTGCTTCTGTTCAAACCTGAGGCTCCACGGGGGGCAGCTGCCTTCAGCGGGCAGACAGGTTCACTTTTGGCCTGAACGGGCGGCAGCGTAACATCGGGGGCAGCGAGTGGTTTCAGCAAGCAGCTCCACAGCTGGCCACCGGGTGGCGGTGCGAACCTGACGGACGGAACGAGCCGCGGCGGGCAGAACAGCACGGCGGCCCAGGTGAACGCGAACGCGAAGCAGAGCTGAGGAGCAGCCTGAGATCCCGGCTCACCCTCCTCGGCTGCGGGTCCCGGGCCCGTTGACGTGTTGGTTACGGTTGCCAGGGAGACATAGGAAGAAGAGTCGTCAGTTAGGACCCCCGCGGTCAGTTCTTCAACACAGAATGACAGATGGAGTGAAGGAGGACCTTCCTGGATCGTGTGATCGGCGCCCACGTCTCATGCTGATCAGGCCGGTGACCCGTCAACCAGCTGGTGACCGGTTCCAACCACCCCTTAACCTAAATCCACCTCCGCAGTGTCTCAGAGGGACCGTGGAGAAGACGACCAGGATGACATCTGCTAACTTCTCCAGGAGACATTTTGCTTGACGCCTATGGCCTCACGATGTCCACACGGTGGTGCTGCAGGGCAGCGGGGGGGGGGGGGGGGGGGGGTCATTTNGGGGGGGGGGGGGGGGGGGGGGGGGGGGGGGGGGGGGGGGGGGGGGGGGGGGGGGGGGGGGGGGGGGGGGGGAGCGGCTGCCGTCGGCATCTTCTCATCAGAGGAGCTTGGTTCCAAACTCAACCCCTGTTCTAGTTAAGGCACGATAAGGTCTGTCCATCCGTCACTAACCGCTTCATCCTGCTCCAGGTCACTGAGTTCCAGAACCTGTGTGGGGATTGCTGGGCGCTGGGTTATGATCTTATCCTGAACTGGTGCAGTAAAAATCACCCCGCTGTATAAAGGAGTAAATTGGTGTAAGTAGCTCATGGGGTAAAT
>UFQX01005227.1:92408-102509 GCA_900497675.1 Arapaima gigas | reverse complement strand
GGGGGGGGGGGGGGGGGGGGAGAGATGGTGGTGTGCGGCCGCGCAGAAGCGGGGGGGCGGGGCAGGGAGCGTGAGGAGGACGGGGGAGGGGCTGCTTTATTGTCTCCTTCCTCAAAAACACCAGATGCTCCAGCATGAAAAGCCTGGTGGGGCCGTGGCGATTGTCCCGCTCGCGTGCTGCCCCCCCCGCGTCTCTTCGCCACTCGGCTCATTCAGCCTGTTTTCTTCACCTGGCTCTGCTTCGCTGGCACGGGGGACCGCGGGGGGGCTTCGGGGGGTGCAGGTTGCCCAAAGTCGCCCTTCCAAAACATTCCTGCCTCTTTCTCATGGAAATGATGGCGGTGTTATGCAGATGAGGAGGCCGTTGCGGGAATTACGAAGCTGAGCTCGGCTCTTATGGAAATGATTTATTGTCACAGTTTTCTTTGGCTGACGGTGTGTTTATTGGCTCAGAGCCGCAGCAGATTCCGACCTGAAGCCTCCACCTGTGGCAGATCCTGTGCGAGGGAGTACTACAGTATTACCACGGTACTGTACGGTACCCCCGGGGGTGAGCATTAGTTGCTAAGTCTCTCGCTCAAACTGCTCAAGAGGATCTGACAGCAAAGAGGTGTGACAGCAATAATGTTTACATAAACCAGTTTTTATAGAAATGCATCCTTGTGGCTCATGGAAGTTTCTGGAAACTGGGTGGATTTCCCTGATTTTCTCTCCCAACTTTTTTTGATTGATTACTTAAAAAAAACCAAACACGTCATGACAGTGGAAACTAAGAAGCAGAATCGAGTCCCTCCTGACTGCGAACGTCCGATACAGATGAGCAGAGACGACAAAACAAACTCGACGCACCACTGAGTCACAACACGTAAAACATGTCCGCAGCCTCGCTGGAAACGGCACAATGTGCACGAAAATAAGGGACAAAACCAGACTGCAGGACAAATATTTGGAATTTAAACTCAAAACTCTTAAATTGAAACCGTCAGCGAAAAGTCCTGAGTTTCAGAATCTGCTGAGCTCTTCAGGACTTTAAACTTCTTCTAAAATGTCACCCATTTCCCATCATTCCTGAAACTGTGTGAAGAAGCTGGACTCTGACACACTACACCCTGGGGAGTTGGAGTTGGGGATGGGGGTTTGGGTCAGGACCCCTCACCTGGTTCATTTGTTGCTGGGTTATGTGGTCAGAAGACAAAGGGGAAGAGGGACAGATTCATAAAACAGCTCCTGTGTGTGTGTGTGTGTGAGATCTTTCAAATCCCATCAGTGGGACGTTATGTGTCACCAGGCGCCACCAGCCGTGAGGACGGAGACACAGGGGGTCCAGGTGCTGGGCAGAACAAGGGGGGGCGGCAGGCAGCCGTCTGCGAAGAGCCATAAACCCCGGGAACCGTCCAAAGTTCGTCCAAATTACCCCCCACGTGCAGCTCTCACTTCTCTTTGATGTTCATACGGATGAGAAAAGCGGTGTTTACGAACGTCAGAAAAGTGCCCGAGTGTTTCCTCCTGGCTGGAATTTCTGCTGACTCGGCGGTTTGACGCAGCGGCTCGGCCACCAGGCCCGGCGCTCTGGTATCTGGTCAGCGACCTGCAAGTTCGCAACATATTTGACCAGTTGAAACCACCAGACGCCAACAGGACGGACGCAGACCGAGGGCAGGAAACCAAACACAGGGACGATCGCGCCGACGTCACCAAACGGCAGCAGACGAAGAGAAAATGGTGGACTTCAGTCCTCGGTGTGAATAAGGGACTGTCACCTTCCCCTCGTTCACCAGTCTCTCCAAAACCGGGCTGTTTACCACCTTTACCAGGAAAAAACCGGCCAAAAAAGGAAACGGAGCCGTTTCAGCAGCCGCTGCAAACACACTCCACCCCCCCCCCCGAGGGCCGACCGCTCCGCTCCCGTCCGCCATTAAACACGGACCTTTCCCACCCTGTCCCTTTGCTGCTCGTATAAAACAGCCGTTTGTGGGCTGCGGTTCTTCAGAACGTGAGAAATATCCCCTAACAGTAGAGAGACACGGCAGAGAAACACACACACACACACACACACACACACACACACACACACACACACACACACACACACACAGGGTCAGGCCAGCTGGGTGTGATGATAACACCCATAATGTACAAAGGCAGTTGATGTAAACAAACATCTCTGCCATCTTCTGCGGAGTCATACCCGACTCTGCAGGTCCCGACACGTCCCGCCAGCCGGCCGCTCGCGTCCCCTCACTCCGATTACCCCTCTCGCCGTGACGACTGCTGAGGTCACGTCCATTTGGAAAGTTTCTTTCTTCCGAAAGCGACGTTCCGTTCCGAGGGAAACAAACGCAGCTGCTTATGGAAGGGAGATGATCCCAGCAGGTGGTGCCGGACTGTGGGGAGACGAGGATAGAAGCGGCTCTCGGAGAGATGGGTCCGGGGGGATTCAGCAGCTCCGAGGGGACACAGGGACATTGTTCCTCCAAATAGGGCCTGTTTTGGACCCTTCAACATTTCAAAAACGTCCTACTATCTGTTGTTTGGATTACGATTCCAAATAAATTTTCGGAGGGTTTTGGTCTGACGGCGGAAAACTGTTGAACCCGGGAATCGCGGGACTTTGCAGCACCGAGATGTTTCTGCATGTGCTCAGTCCTGACAGGGATGGGCCGCGTTTGTCAGAGGACACATTTCTTTAGGCAGGAGGTTCAGGTCGACACTCGCCTTCACCGACCACGTCAGGAGCTCGACTGAAACCGTCTTCCCTGGGTTTCGTGGTTCTTGTTCTGACCTCAACTGCCACCGATCATTGTGAGGTTCGGCCCCCAGAAAGTGAGCGGCGTGACCAGCCATCAGAGGGCCCCCACTTACCTGCTGTTCGCAACACAAACAAACAGCCCACCCACACACACACACACACACACACAAGCAGGCGTGTACTTTCCGAGGTTGTGTGTTCAACACCGTGAGTTTCCCTAAGGCGATATGGGGATTTCTCTGGTCTTGTTTTTTGCTGACCGAGGGCAGGGGCGAGAGCAGCGAACAGAGAGAGGAAGGAAAAGGGGAAGTGCTGCAACACACACACACACACACACACACACACACACACACAACTGGGGGGGGGGGTCACATATTTTAACTGAAAACAACAGAGAAGATCAAGGCGTTGACACTGTGTGTGTGTGTGTGCGTGTGTGCGTGTGTGTGTGTGTGTGTGTGTGTGTGTGTGTGTTGCAGACTACAGAATGTGGCAATAACATGTAAAACACACACATTCGACAAGAGCATCGCAGATCCAGTTGGTGGCCTGAGAAACACCGTCCACGAGGGTTAGACTCTTAGTGGCCATCAACTGACCCATTTATAAAGCAGGGTCATTTCGGGGTAAAGGCCAAGATCAAGTGGCCTACAGGAGAAGGTGAGGTTTGAACCCAGAACTACAGGACAAGCAAATCGATCCACAACCTGCTGCTGCTTACAGCTGCTGACATCATTAACGCCGTCGTCTTCGTGGTCCAGACCCACATTAACCCTCCAGGGACTGAGTCATGTGGGGGAGGGTGATATGGCACAATGGAACATCTCAAAACTGAGAACAAGTGCATGTACACACACACACACACACACACACACACACACACACACACACACACACACACACACACACACACACACACGAAGATGTATTCTATTCTAGTGTCAGGAAACCATCTGGACTTGCAGAAGATCAAACCAGAGGAAACCTGAACATGTCAACAGGGCAACTTTGAAAGAGCTTCATAAAACCACCATTCTGAGCAGAACCAGGACCAGCGTAACCAGTCAGTCTGACTGAGGCGACCGCTGCGCTTCAGAAGGGAGTCAACAAAACGCGTCAAATTCATAGAGGTTTATTTTAAAAATTACTTTGTCTTAAGTACAAAACTGTACATGCAACTATGTACATAAATCCAAAAACAGGACAAGTGACTGTTCAGTATAGCTTACAAATTACCACTGAGTTAAAGGAGGAAAAAACAGTAAACAAGTTCAGCTGCTCAACAGCTACGAGTGAAAATGCTACGAAAGTGAGAAGGTCAGTTTGGCGCACCTGAGAAGAGGCAACGGACTCAGTAGACGGGCCCCCCACCCCCGCCCCCCACGCACAGGCCACGAGTCAACAAAACATCTGTATTTTCACCGCTAATGAAGGCAGAAGGTGCGAGAACGTCGCTCCTCCGCCGTCCGGCGCTCGACTTTTAAGGCAGAAGTGAAGCGGCGGCGTAACGTCTCGCGCCTCGTCACCCACCCCCTGCGCAGCTCTTTTTTGGTTTCATATTTGGGGGGGGGATAAAAGTGATTTCCACGCGTAGTGCATTTAATGTTTTTTTTGGAAACCCGTTAAAGTTAAAAAAAGACCCCAACCGCGAGAAACTATTATTGCACCAGTTTCCATAACGCGGCTCCTGGTTCCACTGTCACTTTCGGCTAACTTAGACCCCCCACATAGAGCCAAGTAAACAAAAGCGCGAGTGACGTTTTCACGGAGCCACCGCCACACCTGCAGCCAAGACCCCGGACTCAATAAATAATTTAGGGTCGGAGCACAAATAAATAACCGAACTCATCCCAAGGAGGGCCCACGGGGGGGGGGGGCAATCGCCCATCTAAGTGTCTCCTCGCGCTGCGCAGTTTAACTGGACACGGTCATCAGGAAGTTCTTCGGGGGGCTCGTGCGCCCCATCAGGAACTGGTTCTTGCAGTTGGCGCCGCCGCTGGAACCCGGGCTCTGTGTGGGGACCTCGGCCTCGTACAGCACGCAGATGGAGCCGTCCTCCCCGATGCGGTACGACACCTCGTAGGGGTCCACCCAGAGCGTGAGCTCCCGCGGGAGCAGGAGGTAGAGCTGCTGGCCGCTGATGCCGATGCGGCCGGCGACCTTGGCGACAATGGGGTCCATTTCGTGGTTAATGCGGATGCAGCGGTAGCCGGAGCCCCTCTGCGGCCTGTCGGGGAACCAGTGGTGCCGGTAGTGGTCTGTGGACAGCAGAGCAGAGTTCAGCTCACTTGTTAACAGAAGCAGCGCAGGAGCAGAGACGCTGGCTGGAGAACAGGTCCGTCAAGAGGTTCCTTGCGGTGACAAAGCGCCCCGTGACGGCAGCTGCACGACGGGTCTACAGTTAACAGTCTTACTGGACCCCACTGACCTTCACTTTCAAACACCTATTAAACATGTCACACCACTGGAAAAACCGCGCTTCGTTTTGGACACACAGCAATAAGCTTTGTTTACTGCCACTCGACTCCATCGATCACTTGTAAACAGCGGCGCTGCTCTACACCGCCGATCGCTTCTTCTAAACCACTTTTCTGCTCTACAACCGCCGATCGCTTCTTCTAAACCACTTTTCTGCGCCGGTCGCTTCTTGTAAACAGCGGTGCTGCTCTACACCGCCGATCGCTTCTTCTAACCCATTTTTCTGCTCTACAACCGCCGATCGCTTCTTCTAAACCACTTTTCTGCTCTACAACCGCCGGTCGCTTCTTGTAAACCACTTTTCTGCGCCGATCGCTTCTTGTAAACAGCGGTGCTGCTCTACACCGCCGATCGCTTCTTCTAAACCATTTTTCTGCTCTACAACCGCCGATCGCTTCTTCTAAACCACTTTTCTGCTCTACAACCGCCGATCGCTTCTTCTAAACCACTTTTCTCGTCTACAACTGCCAATCGCTTCTTCGAAACCACTTTTCTGCGCCGATCGCTTCTTGTAAACACGGTTAGTGAAGTGAAACAGCTCCCCGCTCCCGGACGCCGAGGCTCCGTACCTGAAAGCGCCTCCTGCAGACACTGGCTGAACACCTGCAGCTGCTGCTCGCTCAGGAAGCCCCGGGTGGCCAGCAGACTGGTCAGGAAGTCCGCGGCCGCCGCCACTTCGGGGGCCATTTCCACGCTGGAGCTGCCGTACTGGGTCATGCTGGCTTTTCACAGTGCGAGAGATCCGGAGTCTGGGGTGACCGATGTTCCGCAGAACCAAGTGCTCTGTAACCGTCCCTTCCGCGCAGTAACTTCACCTGAGGACGTGCAGGTAGAAACACACCGCAGATTTACTCCACGAAACATCCAAAGAGAACAAAAGCGAGGCGGAGCGGCCGGGGAGCCAAGCAGCCCGTCAGGCTCGGAGGCACATGGAGGTCCTGAGTAGCGATTCGGTCCGGGAGCCTCTTCTGTCGCCTTTTAACACGGGCAGCACAAAAGAGTGACATAATAACAATCGGCGCTGTGACTGATGGCACGAGCGGACCAATCGGCGCGAGGACACGTCACACGCGGACCTGAATGACATTTTGATTGGCTCGCAGTGCCCTACAACCGACCCGCCCTTTGCCGTAAAAGGCGTGCATGCAAATGACTTCCGTCGGTCCTCACGGAGAAAGTGACGTCAGCACGGTGTTCTCTGTGACGTCGATGCTGGAAAATACCGAGAACAACACATTTGGCTTTTTTGTTAAAACGCAGGTCGCCGGTGCTCAAACTTTGAGGACTGTTGCGAACGGATAGTTGCTGACAGAAGGTTTTGTTAGTGAAATAAATGAAAAAAGAAACAATCGGAGCTGTGACACTTTTGTACGTTTTGTTTGTAGCCGACAGGGAGAAGCGCTGCTGTTTCACGCCGAAATCCGTCGGTTTGTTTGTACAAGTGGGACGTTGTCGTGTAACGACGCCGCGCTGTGGTGTTTCATCCTGTTTATTTACGTGTTGGTGTAAAACTGTGAGGAGGAAGTTCGCGTCAAACGGCGGTTTATTAAGAACGAAACCGTCAATGAGGTCAGATCGTACAAAGAGCCGCTGTAAAGGCGACACTTTGGTGACAAGAGGCGGCCGTAACGGGCTGTTTTAGCCGTTCGTCCGCCGCGCGCTCCCTTCCCGCACGAGACCGCGCGTATCGCACGGGAACGAGGACGCAGGCGGGCGGCTCGTGACGGGAAGTGACGCGGCGGCCGTGACATTCGCACAATAGAGGGGGGGTAAATAAACACGGACACGGAGGGGCTTCATTCGGCAGAAATAAGAGCGGCCATTTATTTAGCGTGAAAAGTTCAGCGCCACACGTTTAAAGGCGACTTCTGTACTTTGCTGTGACAAACAGTGGATGTTTATAAATGTCAACCGAAAAAGGCGCAACGTACGACTGATATGACAAAACGACCCCCACTGAGCGCCCGTGCTGACAGCGTCTCCTGTGAAATCGGTTACACCTCCAACACGGTGGACGGATCTGGACTCCAATATCTACAGCACCTGATGGCTCCCTACAGCCCAGCGGCACCAGCAGTTCTCACTGTTGGTGGTCCCACTCCCTGCGTCCCTCAGAGCTGCTGAATTCCCCCCACCCCTCTCAGAGCGTTTTCTCTCCTCACCTCCTCACAGCTACACAAATGAGTCCAACAGCGGTTTGAGTCTCACTGCTGCTGATGCAGGTTTGGAGGAAAGGAGATCCATGCGAACGGACGAGTTTGGGCAGCGGGGCAGCTGCTCCTGCCCGGTGGCTTCACGACGGCCTGAGGCGCGCGGAGCTGAACTCGCCTTTCTGCTGTATCGTGTGGAGAGCGGAGGCTCTTTGAGGGAATTCAGCACAATTAACACGATGGAGCTGCTTGTTTGAAGCGCTCTGTTGTGTTTCACCTGTCGCCTCAGTCCAGGCACTTGCTGTGACTGATGGCACGAGCGGCCCGATCGGCGCGTGTACACGTTACCGTGATTTTCCCATCATAAACCCCTGGCTGTGCTGCGAGGTAACAACCCTCAGCAGAAGTGTGAACTTGACCGATTCAGTTTTTGCTGTTTGTGTCCCCCCCCCCCCAGAAGAAACATGGCTGCACCGAGTGAACACCGGTTACCGAGTCAAACACTGAAAAAGCGTCCGCCACAGTCAGCCATGATGGATCTGCATCGAAACCCAACTGGTGAATGACGCTCATTTTCCACAGCTTCCGCGCGCAGGCTTCGTGGGTGCAGTTGCCATGGCGCCACGGGTCGCGTGGGTCGTCGCGGCAGCGTGGATGGAGAGACATGCAGACCGGACATACTAATAACACAGATTCACGTTCGCTCCACAGCAGGTGCCGTTACACTCGCTGGCCACTTTATTAGGTACACTCAACAAGTGGGGGCTTTTGGCCCCCAGAGCAGCACGAATTCAGCAACGGGGACTCCTGCTGCGTGTCGGACTGACACCTTCACGCAGTTTCGGCAGATTCTGTGGAAGATCCTGAAACAACGTGTGTTTTGTCTGGAAGCAGTGTTTCATTCGCGTGATTTCTTTTTTATTATACTGAAAATAATATCACCATTTAATGATGATAATCTACAGGAGTTCGAAAAACCTTCTGTGTGCCAAGAAATTCTTCCCCACCTCATTACACCATTACACCCCCCCCCACCAGACCGTAACAGCCAGGTGTATCTAAGAAAGTGAGAAGATGAGGCGTTCTTGCCTGTTAGCATATGAACACCTATCAGTGGGGTGGGCAGCAACACACTACACGTGTATTGTGCACATGCGTTTTGGGGTTGCTGGGGGGGGGGAGTCAGCTGAGTGTGAAACTGTGCTATGTTTCTCCCCAGGTGTGCAAAATGTCAGCAACCTGCGGCGTACAGTTAGACCAGGTTCCCGCACATCCTGTGTCAACGGCGTGCACACACACACACACACACACACACACACACACACCTGGGTGCCAGAGACGGTTGGGTTCCACAGGGCCTGGTGGGTTGTGAAAACTGAAGAATAAGGGGCGGAGCTTAATTTGCATAATCATTACACCACCGACAGCTTTAAAACACGTCGAGATGGATTCTCTTAAACACCCTTTTGTTTTATTAATAATTTGTTCTTCAAATGTAGTCGTTTTAAGTGCATTTTGTTCCAGGATATAAGCAACAGTGTGTCCCTCCCAGGATGTCATCCAGTAACATTGTGTCCACCTTCTAGAACCTTCCTGATGACCTCCATTGTCCTGCCTGCTCAGCTTGAGAGAGCAAGTTCACCCTGTTGTTTTTGTCAGTGTCCACCGACGTGTACTTTACTCACATTATTCGTCAAATATTAGTTTTAATTAATTCGTTTTATTTTTATCCTAATGTTTTACGCTGATGTATATTTGTTGCAATGAACTCCATTTTTCTTGGATAATCGTGTTATAAATTGCAGCGACGATGCTTCACAACAGCAATGAAGCTTTAAAAAAAATTAAAACGGAGCAAAAATATCCAGCAAATTGAATATTCAATATAAGGTGAGCTGTGACGAAAAGGGGCGAATTCCGCCTCGTGCCGTCAGGTACGGCCTTCAAATGGAGTCCGGACGTGAGCCGTGCAGTTCCAGCAGCGGCCAGTAGGCGTCGCCGTCATGTTTTAGTTAAACTACACCCCCCACCCGCAGAGTGGCGGCCCCGGACCTGGGACACCTGTTCTAGAACATCCCTCAGGGCGGTTAAGGAACCCGGACTGTGGCTGTCCGGTGTTTCACTGTCGCTGCTGGCGAAACCGATAAATAATGTAAAACGATAAAAATAACCATCATGCAGCTGGGTTTAAAGGGCCAGCTGCACGGTGTCGTCGCGGGGGGCTCCTCTCTCCCTCCCTCTGAGTGTGAGAGTGTTCATTTCAGGTTCATGCAGCTATGCTGTATTATTATTATTATTATTATTATTATTATTAGAGCTGACACTTTCCTCCAAGGCGTCTTGCACTGTGGGGTTTAAGTTTTTCAGACTGATTCACCCTGTTATACAGCAGGGTATTTTTTACTCTGTCAGTTCACCCTTGCTGAGGGGTCGTCAGCTGGGGGTGGGATTCGATCCCAGCTGTTTGTGTGTAAAGAGGCAGCTGTAACCACTGCGCCCCCTGCTGCTGTGTAGAAGAAACATCCCCGCTGGAACTTCATCCAGAGTTCAGTGTGCCTCCCAGAGGGCAGCGCCCCCTTCCCAGAATTCCCTCTGCTTTCCTTCCGCACGTTTGCACACTGCTCATAAACCAGCATGTTCTCTTCACGTCCTGTGAGCTCCACTGCTCTCTGGCAAACAGGGAGGAGAGGAATGAGGTCAGAGGCATACCGGGGGGGGGGGGGG
>UFQX01005227.1:45681-92375 GCA_900497675.1 Arapaima gigas | reverse complement strand
GGGGGGGGGGGGGGTCACACTCACACAAACATGACTAAAACACGCCACACGCTGAGCACCCCCACAGGTGCACGCCAGGGACACCGTGAGGTCTGGAGCTCCGAATTCCCAACATCCCACTGGAGGTGGAGCGGCAGCCAGTAGCCAGATGAACACCACCTACCCCCACCGTATTGAATTAAGTTGAAGGTTAGCTGACCTTTTGGTTCTTCACCCCTGTGGAAGGTGCTCTGCTCCCTGAACAAGATGGCATGAGCATCAGCACATGATGGGTTCTGTTGTCCTTGGGGGTCCAAGATACTGAAGCTGGATAGATGGTGAGGTGCCCAGGACAGGAGAAAGAGCCTGAGCTCAGAGGTCTCATGTTCCCTCCTGCTCATCCATCCCTGTACAATCCAGCTTCTCCACATGCCAACCTGCTCTTCACCTTCGTCCCACCAAATTGTTTCCTCTTTTCACTCTACATCTCAAATCATCTCACATCACCTCATGTCATCTCACATCATCTTGTATCATCTCAAATCATCTCACATCACCTCATATCATCTCATGTCCTGCTATGCCCAACAGAGTGTCCTCCTTGAGGGGCTGACAGTGACAGCAGGATCTTGGCCTGGCATCAGGGCAGAGAAAGTGAGCAGTGTGTGTGTGTGTGTGTGTGTGTGTGTGTGTTTCACTGCACGAAGAGTATCCTGTATTCAGTGACCAAAAGAAATTTTACTCAGTTGTGCAATGCCAGTGCCAGCAAATATAGTCAGTAACAGGGTCAACTCACTCACAGACACACACACACACACACACACACACACACACACACACACACACACACACACACTTGTGTGTACAGTAGTCAGACATGACACACAGCTCAGCCTGGTGGTCCTTCAAGCCTTTAACGTACATCCAGATAAGCAGACAGAGAAGGGGAAAGTCATCTGTTGATGCAGCTGTCTGACTCATCTTGTGTGTGTGTGTGTGTGTTGTCACGTCAGTACAGGAGACAGCTTCTCTGCACCTTTATTCACTGTTGTGCCTCTACCTTATCATCGTCAATCCTGGGGTCAGGAAGCCCTGCTGTGTGCGTGTGACACACCTGTGTAACAGGTGTGTGTGTGTGAGCCACCAGGCCGCGCTGTGTGTGTCATCAGTGTGAGCTGCACGAGGTGCGTGTTGCTTTCTGCCATATAAGTCCATCAAGTGGTCTGTGGGTGGAAGGCAGAGAGAGGGAGAGGGAGCAGCTTGGGGAGCCAACGGGCACGTGCCACTGTCGGCTGATCCACACACACACACACACACACACACACACTCGTGCGCTGACTGGCCCATACAGCATCACTGATGTTTGTTTCTCAGCCATATGACACGTTTCTCTGAGGAAACTGCCCAGCTGAGGAGTTTCTGCTCTGGGGAGGATCTATGGTAGGAGGTGGGGTTGAGACCTGGCTGTTTGGAGTGTGACCCCTGCACCACCTGGCGATGTGTGTGAGCTCAACTTTACCTGAATATGTGTGTAACACAGCAGGTGAAATCGAGAGCTGCGGCGTGATGGTGATCAAACACAGCAAGGCCTTCATACTCCCGCCTTACCAGGGGCCCCCCGCAGCTCTGACCTGCGTGCGTGACCTTCTACACACTCCACACTGCTGTGTTCTAGGCCCACGGGGGGCGGTGTGTTCGGCTGTTTCACCAAGTCACCCGGCAGAGCGGGAGGGGGAGGAAGGAGCAACTAGAAGGAGGAGGAGGAGAAGGAGGAAGATGGCAGGGAGGTGCAGGAGAAACACAGAGGAGAAGCCTGGAGTCACACCGACACCAGCAGGAGGACGAGGAGGAGGAGGAGCCTGCTCGCCTGCCTGGCCCTGTGATTGGTCGGCTGTGGCAGCCAGCGGCCTATCAGACGGGGCATCTCAGCACCATACAGTAATGTACAGCACATGGGGGGGGCAGCCGAGGGGGCGGAGCTGTGCCACAAGGAGAGAGAGGGAGCGCGAGCGAGGAGGAGGGAGGGCGAGCGAGAGGCTCCTCAGCGCTGCTGCCGCATCCACACAGCGACACAGAGCCGCCGTCCCACCGGCCGCCCCCGCCGGCCTCCCTCCCCTGCAGCCGGACACACCGCCCCCCCTCCCGCTCCTCTCTGGACCGCGGCGTGAGCCGTCCACCGCTGCGTCCCCATGGGCTGCCGGCTGTCCGGGCCGTGGCTGGACGACGCCTCCGGGGTGAGTGGAGCTCGCCGGCGGGGGGGTAGTGGACAGGAAGACGGCTGACTGCTTGCTGGGGACGCTGTAGACACACTGCCCCCTGTATGGGGTCCCCCTGGGCTCAGGGATGGAGGGAAACACACCAGGCGGGAAGGAGAGCGTCGTGTCCACAGCTGTGTGTGTGTGTGAGAGTGTGTTTCAGTGGGTATCTCAGCATGTGCATGAGTCAAGGTATGTGTGGTGTCAGCAGGTCTAAATGTGTGTGTGTGTGTGTGTGTGTGTGTGTGTGTACTTATTTCTGTGTATTTACATGAATGTGTCACTGGTTTTATCTGTGTTTATCTGTGTGTGTGTGTTTTGGAGAGTATGTGTGTGGTGTACGCGTGTGTGTATTTCAGGGTGTGTGTGTGTGTGTGTGTGTGTGTGTGTGTGAGCGCTGCCTCCCCTGGGCACCGTCGTGCGCAGTCGCTGCACACACTCCCGTGTCTCCAGTGACAGTAACTTGGAGTGACGGGTTCAGCTCTGACCTCTTTCCAGCTCTCCCTCCCAGCGGAGCAGCACAGGGGGGCCGGAGCGGCTCGTTCTGCTGTAGGTTCGAATCCCGCTGGGGGTGTGTGGGGTTTATATAACCTCCTCTCATCCGCTGCCCAAGTAATAGTTCAGTAAAAATGTGAGGGAAAAGTACAATAATCCCAAATGACTTTGACACAGACGTCTGGAAAGAAAAACTCTGGTCCGGTTTTTCTCGGTCGACACGGGGGGAAGGAGGGCAATGAAGGCGGCTCGGCACCCCCCGCTGTGGGGATACTCTCTACCGCCCCCTGTTCGCTCGCTCAGCAAACCCAGGTCATGTTCACCCCACAGGGGCTCAAATAAAAACAGCAGATAAGGGGAGGAAATGCAGTGAAAAGCAAAGACCCCTTGCTGGAAAAGGGTAAATTTGCAGTCTTTTACCGGGGTAAATGGGTGCAGGACGCTGCGGCGGAGGTAAAGGCACCGCGGAGCCCCTCCTGGGTGACCTAGTTTGCAAGGCTGGGTGTTCGCTGGAGCGACTCTGATGCCTCGACCCCCCGGCTCCTCTGATGGGCAGCACAGCGGGGGTCTCGCAGGTTCACCCCCCCTGTGCTGAAGCCCAGCTGGGTTAGATGTTACTGCAGTCCGGTGCAGGAGAAATAAATCAGCAAGAGTGTAAGTTGCTTTGGAGAATTAACGTGAATTTGTGTACATTTGGATATTGACTCAAGGGGTTCAAGGTTTAACAAGCATTAAATGTACATTAAGCACCTTTAAAATCTGTCCTACTTCTGGGCGGGATGCGAACCTCCAACCTCTCACAAGTGAGAAGCTTCTATTTCAGTCCTAAATGAAGCGGAGTTCTGCCAGCTAATTTATATTTTATTTGTTTACTTGGTTTGCCGACTTCCATTTGCGGAGCACCTTATTATTTAAGAGCATCTCGTACTGGGGGCTCCCACAACTGCCCTGCGGGGGGGCTCTGCATACCTAATGAGCCCCAAGGCTTTGGAGCCATCGGAGCCACTAAAAGACTAGAGGAGGCTGAAGGCACCCTCTGTCTGGGGGGGGTAAAATGGGGGTAAAACAGAGTACACAACCCCCCACAGAGACGAGTCACAGATACACGGATTGCTGGGATCATACCGGACCCCCCCCGCTGGGTGATGCTGGTGCCACACTGGCTCCTCTTGTCATCATCAGTCCAGATTCAAACAGCTTCTCTTCCGCTTGTTTACAGGGAGGGACTGTGACCTGCATTCAGCTGCCGAGCCAGTAGGTGGCAGTAAAGAGCACAGAGCCAGAATAGAAGCTGAGGGCCTCGATAGCTGAAGTCGCTTCCGCTGTGTTTGCTGCATGTTTGGTGTTTCCGACTCAGGGAAGTTGTAAGGAATGGGAGGACGGACAGGAGATGTAGGAGAGAAGAGGACTTTTGCTGCTGTCTTTACTTCTCGGCTGTAAATGTAGTGCAGCGTGAGGTGCGGAAACCGACAGGGACCGACTTACATACAGACCTCCGGTCCCAGGTGTGTGAAGACGAGGCGCCGGCGTGGCAACACAGGCGGGGTGTGGGCTGAGGGCCTGGGGCAGCAGGCGGGTGTGGAGGGGGGGTATGAGGGCAACTCCCCGTGGCCCCATGAACAGATCATCACCACGCTGAGCACCAGAGCCCTTTTCCATCAAACCACAGACCCAGACGATTGGGAAACGTATTCTGGCAAATTCCTGATGGCTTCCAGACGAAGGGAGGTGTGCAAAAACGTGAAACTGTAACCCGCTTTTGGACGGAAGCTCAAGGTAACAACGTGCAGCAACGTGCAGCAGGTGACGTGGACCTAGAGCATCTTCCTCTGGTCACTCTGCTCTGCTGCTTCGCTTCCCTGCTTCACCACAATTCAGTTCTTTTTTCTGCCCTCCGCTTCCTTCCCGGGATTTTTCGGTTGCCAGGGCAACGCTTTTTGATTATAATTTGTGATGCTTTCGCCGTTCCTCTGCTGTTTACAGTTTGGTGCCGCGTTTCTCACCGTCACGTCTCGGTCATGATAGGCCTTTCAAAGAGGCCCAGATGAACGTGCAAATGAGCGAACGGACACGTCCCCCCCCAGTGACGCACGCACGCACACATGCGGCCCCCTCCGCCGAGACGTCGTGTCCACAGGGCACTGACTCATGTTTCCCCGGTCCTGGAATACGACTCTTGTGCGATGTGCTCTGTTCTAACGCGGTACCTGCAGACGTTGGCGTCTCACAGCGACCCAGCGCTGCCCGTTCTTATCATCGACATTTTTCCACTCGCTTCAGATCAAGGGGCGGGACCTGTCCCAAGTCAGCCAACGGGATGCCCTGCGCTTCCTGGGTGGCTACGATGAGCCAATCACGCTGCAGATTGAGGGCCGCCGGGGGAAGCAGCAGCACCAGCGCCAGCGGGGCCTGTCACGACGGACCACGGACTGCAGCACCCAGACCGAGCGACACTGGGACGCCTTCAGGTGCCTGGGGATCCCCGAGGGCCCGACTCCCAGCTATGGCGCCTACACTGACAGGCAAGAGGGATTGTGGGACATTGGGAACTGCGCTGCGTAGGGTTCCCTGCGGTAGCTGTGCTGGGACGTCGGCGGCCATGTTTTTTAGGTGTCCGTTTACCTCTGTGACTGAGGTTGACCGTGGGACCGCCGTTCACTCCCGTCTCATGGTGTTTTCCAGGCGCTGCTGTGGTCCGGCATCCGTTCCGTGCGACCATTACACGGCTAACCGCTACCTTCCCAGCATACCCATCAGCACAGCGGACACAGACCAGCTGGGGCGGCAAGTAAGTGCGGGATTCCTGAAGGTGCTTCTTTGGCACAGAGGAACCAAATAGGAGCTGTGTGTTTAGCCTCATAGATCTTCTCCATGTTTGTGGGTGGTACTGGGCAGGGATGTGTTGCCTGTTTCTCTGGTTTCCACCATGCTGGTCCTCAGCAACCTGTATCTGGCCGATGGACCCTGAGAGCTTAGAGAGGATCTTCAGCAGAGGTTGTGGAAACTATCGTGCGCATGAAGGACTTAGAGGTGAAGCTCTCTGATGCTGTAGTACAGTTGATCAAGGTACCTTCACTGCTGAACTGATAGAGCAGAAACTACGCTGCTGACAAACAAGTAGCTTAGCATTCAAACCTCCTGTTTTTACAAACTTTGGAGAAGAGTTTAATAAAACAAATCGATAACAGGAATTTTCTAGGACACCCAACCAGCCCAAATGTCAGTGGAGATCCTTCCCTAACTCACGCGCACACGGCCGAGTTCCCACCTGCACGGGGGTCCGCAGCCCCCCTCAGCCCCCTCCACCTGCCATCTCACATCCCTGCCCCCACCCTCCTTTCCGTTGCTCGGTGAAAGACGATTTGCGTGGGGAGCTGCGGCCGTTGCCATGGCGCCGCGGAAACGCCATGTTAGAATGCTGTGTGCGTGGCAGCGAGTCAAAGCAGCGCTCGCTCCAGCATCGCGCTGGCGTCTAATTGAAAGGCATCTTTGAGCCCAACAACAAGCGCCCCCCTGTGTGATTACCGACGTGCAGATTGGCCGGTTGTGTGTTCCTGGAACCGGCGGCCAGACAAAGCTCCCCGCACACTAATTTATGCTCATTTTGTGTATCTTTATCTCCCGGAAACAACCTGGAGCTGAGATGCTGTAGCGGCAGCCGTGGAGGGGCGATGTGTGTAGATGACTGTTCTGACTGGGACTTTGGCTCGTGGTGGAACTGTCTGTTTCAGCCATTTTAATTACTGCTCCCATTTTCTGTGACCATTTGCTTGATTTTTTTTTCCTCCTGAAAAATGGCACCAACTGCAGCCAACAGAACCAGGTCTGGAAACCTAGGATTCTTCACCTGCGGAGCCATTTAATCACGGCGTTAAATATTCATTTGCATAATTCCATATCGTCGATAAAGCAGAATTCCCGTTTTCTGTCGCTGCATGTACTGTGATGCCAGGCAATATGAAGGTCTTGGGTTCGAATCCCAGCTCCTACTGTAACGCTCTCGATGGAGGTATTTACCCTGAGTTGTTCCAGTAAAAATGACCCTGCTGTGTAAAAAGGGTAAATCAGTGTAAGAGGCTCAGCGTACAAACCACACAGTGTAAATCACCGCGGGTGACTGATGTTAAGAATAATAAGGATTGTTAGGAGCCTTCAAAAGGTGGAAAACCCAGAGCCGCTGTGGGACTCGGTTCAACACTTGTCCCTGTCGTCCTGCCGGAACAGGAGCCGGAGCTGTCCAGCCGTCTACCCAAGCGCCGGAGCTGCCTCATCGGATGCTGCAATGCAGACGTGGACGAGCCAAGCAGCTTCCTGAGCCAGGTAGCGCGTCCCCCTGCCGGACCCCTCGCACACCTGTCGGCCCGAGAGGCCCGGAGCCGCTGCTTAAAGATTCTCTTTATCAGGTCCCCTTTCAGAGGGGTCTTCTAGTTCTCTGCTGGAGGTGGAAACCTGCGGTTCTGTCCTCGGAAGGTGCGCCGGGTCCCCGCCAGCCCCTCCTCACTGCCTGTTCCCGCGTGGAACTGACAAAATTACGGCTAAGTTTTCCGTTTAAAAACGCAAACGTACAGCTTTGACGGACATAATTCAGAGACCATTTTCAGGTTTCAAGGCAGCACTTGTGTCCCTTCCTTCCTGGCCTGAGGCGACGTCTCAGTGACTCCTGACTGTCTAAATATAAACCCGAGTTGACTGACGTACTTCCCATAGGTGATGCACATCAGGCTGGGGCGTCACTGTTCCTTCTGGTGCAAGAACATCCTCTGTCCTCGGTCCAGAACACCAGCCCATGGGGACGGGAACAGGGATGAGGACAGTCCTCTTATATAAATGGGTAAATCGGTGTGAAAGCCCGACACCAGAGAGAAGTAAAAACCAGGGACGCGTCCGATGACTAAATGAACAGATACAGGATCAGCTGTACCTAAAAAATGACAAATATATGTCCGTCATTTGAGAAAAATGGCAAAATGATGAGATTAAGAATCAAAAACAGGTGTTTGCAGCTCTCACTCCTGACATACACTGCATTTACACCGGTGTGTTTCAGCGGGTGACAAAGCTGCCCAGATGGCCAGACTGCCACCTGGTTCAGACATTGATACGTTTACATCTTCGCTCTCGGGTTGAGAACATTTTTTACGCTAGTAAGGACCGCAGTTTTCCGGGCCCCTGGCAACCGGACTGTATTTTGCGGGTCGCCTGCTCGCTGGTCCGGGATCCTCCTTCTGGCCGCCGTCCTCGGTCACAGTAACTGGGCGGCACCGAGGAGCAGCAGTGAGATTCGCTCAGTGGCGGCGGCTTTTGTGCTGAGAACAGATGGCTGAAAAAACGCACATCTTACATTCAGCTCTTTAGCGGAGTCTGTCACCCAGAGCGCGGAGCCGCCGTCCGGGGTACAGCGAGTACAAAATAACACGAGTTACGCAACGGCACCGCAGCCCAATCTGCGGAGTGACAGAGAGGCCCATTAAAGCAGCGCTGACACATAGCACCGCCGTCATCTTGTCCTTTCACTTTTCTCCTGTGATATTCCTCTCCAGCAGCACAATCGCCACCTGCCAGGCTGGTAGTTGCCCATAAATAGCAGCTGAAATGAAATGGGAGTGCAGAACCGTCTTAATTCAACTCGCTTCCACGGTGTTTACAGCTCTTATCGACTCGTTTTTGGTGCCGGGGATCGATAGCGGGACGAGGGACTTGGCACATGCTCAACCGGTGAACAGTCGGCACCGAATAAGAGTTTATGGAAATTTCACTTCACATGTGCAACTTTAGCACCTGAAAGTTTTACACCATCACAGTTACTGGCCTTTCGTTGAGAGTGACTTGGTGCTGAAAGCGGCTTTGGAGAAAACCGGTCATAAACAGAGTGACAGTCGCAGCTGCGTTTGTAAGTAAAGGATCCGGTGAATTCCGGAAGGCGTTCCGGCCTGCTGTGTTTCAGACGCCGGTTTGCAGAGCCTGACACTCCGCTGTTTGTTTTCCAGACGGAGGACGAGGACCTAGTGGTGGAGAAGCCGCTTGGATGCCTGCATCTCCTGCATGAGCTGGACAGTGGCCTCGGATGCACCGATGGCAGCTTCCACCAGGGGGAGCTGTCTGCAGCTGAGACAGAGGAAGGGGTGGAGGAGCCTGTGTCGTCCCCGCCGGGTCGCACCAGTCGGGGCAGTTCCCCGTCCTCAGAGTCACTCATCTCCTCCGAGCTCAGCGACTCAGGCTTCTACAGTGTCAGCACCGGGGAGTTCCGCCGCTTCCAGAGGCTGCTGGAGAGGAAAATCCGTCTGTACAAGGCACGCATGATCCCTCGAGACCAGAGAGAGGGCCTTAAGGCATGCTGGGACCTGGAGTCCATCCCAGAGGCCCTGACCTGCCAGCCGCAGAGCAGCTGGTCCCCTGAGGCCAGGGCTGCCTGTCCGGCCCATCGGTACACCAAGGGCCTGTCCTCGGTCCAGTTCAGGAAGTCTGGCAGCCCACGGCTCAGCAGATACGGTTCTGGCGCCGGTTCCATGTTCTCCACCCCGGCTGGTCCATCCCACTGCAGCACACCCTCCTGCCAGCGGAGACCTTCGCTGCCGCGGCAGAATTCCTCCACGGAGTACCTATGGAGGAGCCACACCCTGCACCGGCCCGGCCCCGTGGCCATTGAGCGAAGACGTGCCAGCCACCCGGCATCGCCCAACTACCACGCCGCAATGACGCACCACTGCAAGGAGTTCGCCACAGGCTTTCAGAAAGGGGCAGATTTTGATTGTGGAGTTAACTATGTGCAGCGGGGGACCTCCACAGATCCACAGAACCTTTTACCCAGGGAGCTTTGCAGCCTGGGCGGAGGCAGGGAGTTCTGCCAAGGGCATCCGGGGGAGCAGCACGAGAGGGAGACACAGCAGCAAGAGCACTTCCACACCCTTGGCCACCCACAAGAGGTCCACGAGACCTGGCCCAAGTCGGCGTATCGCTGCACCCCGAGGAAAGGCCTCTACAGCACCCTGGACAGCCACGGCCCCCACCACCGGCGAGCGCTGTCCGGGAACCCGCGTGCCGTGCGCAACCAGCTGCTGAAGGCCCGGGCACTGCGGCTCGCAGACGAGCGCAGCGAGGTCACCACGGACGAGGAGGCACGCGGGGAGGTGAGGACAGGCCGGTACTGGAGCAAGACGGAGCGGCGACGGCACCTCCACCTGGCACGGGAGCAGCGCCAGCGCAGAATGGCTCGGGCTGGACCTGTCGCCAGCAGCGACACCGGAGGCCTCCGACCCAGCAACTGCAACGCGGTGCTGGAGCTCAGCCATCGCAAGCTGAGCCGGCTGCGGAACCGCAAGCTGCTGGACGACTGGACCACCGTGGAGGAGCTGCTGACCCATGGAACTCGCGTGGGCAGCAGCGAGGAGATCCTCTGCCCGAGCCCACTGCTCTCCGTCACCACAGTGTAGTCCTGCAGGGTGTCATCATCGTGGGATTCTTTACTCCGGCGCAGACAACTTCTGGGCCCTGCCGGTCTCAGGTTCGCGTCAGTACAAAAACTGCAGTTACATTTGGTACAGGGTGGTGGCAAAGTCAGATATCTAAATACCCTGGTAGACACGTTCAGAGTCACAGCAGCTGACAGACCGATGGGTTGAGACACGTCTTCGAGAGGAAACACAATGGACACCATCACATTTTTGTCAGAATTAATCTTGAGCATTTTCACGTTCATTTTCTTGATATCCACCTTCGGCACTGAGCTCCTCACTCCATCTGCAGATGTTCTGCTGTTGTTTCATCAACACAGTGGAGTTTGAGAAACTGCGAGCAAGGCCCCAGGTCACACTCTTCTGGTGGACCGCTGCTGGACTCAGGCTTGTTCCCCAGCCACGGACTCTGGCTTGGAGGTGCACAAGTGTACTGTGACTGTAAATATCTTGTCGAGATTTTCACGGCAAAGCTACAGAAACACACAGGTTGACCCCCCCGGAAGCAAAGTCACTTCCTACTGGAACCACAGCATGAGCGGCGCTCGTACCCAGACCACGTTGCCAGCATCATTCAGACCGAAACGAGTCCCTTCTTCAGCCAGGAGGACACGTGTTGGCTCCCCATTCCTGAGCCCTGGTTTCTGCTGCCTCCCCCCTGAGGAGGTTGTCCAGCCGTGGATCATTCCCACCAAAAACACCACGTGGAACCAGCTCCTTTCATTGTGATTTGTCTCCTTGGGTTGCTTGTTTTTACTTTTCAAAACACCTTTGGATCTACTCTACATGTGATTGTAATAAAGACACAATTTTAATAGACGTAATAAAGGTTTAGAAAGGTCCCCCCAGGTCTTGGTTTTATTTGACTACAATGAGACTCCTCCTTGCACAGTTTCACTCCTAACTGCGCCGAAACCAGTGTAACTTAGTTGACCGGAGATCTTCGGTGCTCAGACATCTGAGGAACGAAGACGCATCTGTTACATTTTTACTCCTATTCCTTTAACCCCTCAGTCAACATTCAAATGAGTCGATTTGTTCTGAGGAGCTGGCCAGTTACCAAAGGTCATGTTCAAGGAATTCCGACCCACAAGGACCATCATTTCCCCCAAACTCTCCACCTCCATCCAACAAGCTTCCGCATCATGTGGGAAAAACGGCTTTGGGTTTGACACGGTAGCATTTATGAGAACTCAGACATCCAGCTGTCCACCATCTCCCCCCTCCGACCTCCTCTGGTGAGGACAAGATGACGCCTCCTTCTTGCACCATCTCGGCATTTGTTTGGCGATCTCGACTCGGTCTGGAGCTTCTTGAGCTCCTCGACCAGGTCTGTTTTTCTCCGCTGTGCTGTGATGCTTGCGACTGCGACTCGCAGTCCTTCTGGCTCAGCTGCTCTTCATGCCACATGTATCTCTGCCATCAACGGGAATTTATGAGCCCAGATGGAGGACTCTCAGCTCAAACCATCCTCTGCGCTCCTGCTGCTCCCCTCACATCACCTCCGACGTCCTTCCTTTCTGCAAAGGTTAAAGCCTCTCTGCCTGCCCGTCTCAGGGGGGTTTCTGCCTCTTTTCTGCGTTGCGGTTCTTACACCGAGTTTAGAATATGGGGAGGAAAATGAAAAGAGGGCAAAATGTCCCTCACTTACTGCACACAGTACCTTCCCAATGTTCAGTGTGACCGACTGCTCCCCCAACCGCCGTGTGGGGCTTTAGTGCAACAATGTCGCTTCTTTCAGTTTAAATTCTGAATATTACCGTGATTTTACTGCCCTCCTGCAGCACTGCGCTCAACCCAAAGCCACACAGTGACTCACAACTCCGCTGCACCTCAGATTTCCTCTCATTTATTGACATTTGCCAAAGTGATTCAAAACAAGTTATTTACACACCCGGGCGTTTTTTTTACTAGGAGGTAAGTGCTTTGGAAAAGGTGCTGGGGGAGGAGGCTGTGAATCCTGTGCCACCTGCTGGACTACTGGAGTGCAGCAGGGCTGCTGCGGACCAGCAGGTTTCATGGAGGGATGAAGATCGTGGTAAACATGACGATGACCTGAAACACCACCCAATCGCATCGAAGCTGGGTGCATTCTCACAAACATCAGCGGCCGAACCAGAGAGCGAAGCGAGCAGCCGTGAAATAAAGCTGCGACTGGCGTGGGAGCGGAAACCCCACAAGTGGTCAGGGCGACGCCGACATCTCGCGGTTGTAGTCTGAGGTCGAGGTCCCCAGGTTGAGGCCTGAGCTAAAGGCCTGTCGGGAGGCAGCAGGTGCTCTGACGCATCTCCTCAGCCGGCAAAGGCAGTAGAGCACAAGCAAGATGAGAAGCGCGAGGACGCTGGAGACAGACAGGCTGTAGATGGCCACCTCCTTCATGGTTGTGCTGGAGAAAAAGGGCTGCTGACTTGTGGTGTTGGACGCCGCTCCGCTTGCTGTGGTCTGGTGAGTGACGGCATCTCCGTAGCCCAGCTTCACCCAGTTTTTGGGCAGTACCTTCAAGCCAAAGTAGACCCTCTTAACCATCCTGTAGTTGGGGTCCTGCAGGTTGCACTGGTACGTCCCGGCGTGACTCTCCTGCACGGGGTCCAGTGTGACGCGGTCGATGCGGGGCGGCCGCCAGCGTTCGAACAGCAAATCGTCCATGGTGATGAGGCCGCGGGCAAAGCGCCAACTGAATATGTAGCGGTACTGGGCCTCGGAGAACCCGAGCAGACCCAGGCAGTCCAGCTCGACATAGCCACCGTCCTCCGCCGTCTGCATGGCCAGGGAGCAGTGCCAGCTGAGCACGCAGGGCACCTGGCGCTCCTGACAGTCACGGTAGTTTCCGTTGTCGTCCAGCCAGCACACCTCCTGTGCACGCATCCCTAGACCGCAGGTGGCGCTGCAGGCTGAGCTGCGGGACACCACCTGTGCGGGGATATTCTGCAGTCGGTCCTGAATCCCGGGCGCCAGGGTGGCGACGCAGTGCAGGACGTCGCTGCCAAGCAGGAAGAGCCAGCAGAGGATCTTCTCCATGGCTGGAGGTGGAGCAGATGGATTCCAGCAGCTGTGAACACATCCAGAAGAGCTTCAGCTGCCGCACCCCCCTCCCACGACGCGAGTCCCACGGTGGCCGAGCGCGTCACTTACCGTCAGCTCAGCCGCACATTTCTGAACCATCGCTCTTTGCCTGTCAAAGCAAACCTGAGCGCCATTCACCTACCGAGCCAGCGGGCGGCGCTAAAGAGCAGCTAATGATCAGCTCCTGTTCTGTCGCTGACCCAGACGAGGACCACCGTACGTTTGTGGGACGAAGCCCTTAACAGCAGTTTTTGGAAGTCATACATTTCAAATTATTAATTTGGCTCAAGTTAATGAGCAAGAAAATGTTTTGCAACCTTTTTAATAAATGACATCGATTTCCAAGTTCTTTACAGAACCTACCGGGTGAATAAAGCGAGGGATTATTGGAGTTATGAACAAAGGCAGCAGCTGAGAGCCCACCGTGTGTGTGTGCGCATGTGTGCGCACGCGTGTGTGAGAGGATGAGCATTTCCGGGGCAGGACTGTGACACCCACCGTCAGGAGCTCCAGTGCAGGGGGTAGGTGGTGCTCTTCAGGTGCCAAATGCTGTTCCTCCAGCTCCAGCTAAGGTGTCAGATCAGTCAGGCTCAACTCACCTTCTTGTCCCTCAGAAAACAGGAGCTAAAGACTACTGAAGGTTCTAGAATGTTGACACGTTACATGGCAACAGTGGACCATCCTTACGAGATGATGACATCACAGGACAACAGCACATGAACACACTTGCTGAGGTGTGAATACACTCTGCATACACTCTATACACACCACCAATACTCTATATAATGTGTATAAGGTGCAACACAGGCCATGTGCTCAGGTGTGTTTAATGCCCACCCCCCACCAGCAGCAGGTAATGTGTGGCTTCCTGAGAGTATGAGTGTGTGTCCCTTTCTCTCTCTCGCTCACACACACACAAGGCTGCTGCAGTTTATTCTAAACGTTTCCTGTATTTCTCATTTGGAATTTAACACAGACAACAAAAAAGACAGAAATTGTCCTTCGGACTGAAGCAAACATCTGAAAGCTACAATAAAATGTAAAAAATAGATACAAGAGCAAGAAGCTGCCGGAAACTTCCATTTTTCAAAAGATGGAAACAGAACCGTCCACGTTTAGTGCTTCCCGCCGAAGGATGAGGCCTGAAGTCTTCGTGCCGCAGAGGAAGATGACCAGGGTGTGTTGGAGACTTGAAGACAAGCACCCCGACACCCTGGCGCTCCTGGGGCAGATGGAGACACTCCCGCCAGTCCCGGTGTGGTGGGTGCAGCTCGAGGGTCCGTTTAAATTAAGCCCTCCCTCCGTCCGACCCTACACATTAGTCACAGAGAGACGGGACAGCTGTGGAAAACGGGCGTCATCTGCAGAACGTCTGAAAGGGCACGCCGGCGTGACATCCCGGCACCAGAAGTCTCTGCAGCGATTTTCTCACTCCACACCCTGGACATCGTGCTGCTTGTAGGTCGGTGGCACCAAATTCCCTGCAAAATTGAGGAGACGTTTCTCATGAGGGACACGCTGAGAGAAGACAGGACAGCAGAGCCGGTTTTCTACACGACCCCCAGAACGTGAAGGTCTGCGTCGCATCCAGTGCTCATAATGTTTAACTCCGCATCAAAGGATAATTATAATAAAAAGCCACGAAGTTCACTAAATTGCAGCCCATCGCTGGTTACATCCAACAAAACCCCGACATCAAATAAATCTCTCAAGAAACAAGCACTGAATCCGGCTGCACCAGTTCGGTGGTCAAATAACCGCAGTAACAGACTCAGCTG
Organism: Arapaima gigas; assembly: GCA_900497675.1. Taxonomy (NCBI): domain Eukaryota; kingdom Metazoa; phylum Chordata; class Actinopteri; order Osteoglossiformes; family Osteoglossidae; genus Arapaima; species Arapaima gigas. Next base: position 77,354 of record UFQX01005227.1, on the reverse strand, counting down.
AGTGGTCCTGCGGTCCAGGGTCCTGCAGCTCCTACAAGCCACTCGTCTCAGCTAAAACTGACCACAAAACGATCCGGTTATTGATGACCGAGAAACACCGAATTTAAATCCTTTAACACAAACCGTATCAGATGCCTCAGAAAGCAGATTAAAAAGGCAGTTTAATAATAAACTGGGAAATGTCTCCACTTGTGAAGATTTATAACTCCACAGCAGGTGCCACCACACCGCATATTTAACAAGCTGTGTAACGGCAGCGCCATCTAGTGGAGGCATCTGGACCTCAATGCGCATTTCTGTCATCAGTGTCGCTCCGTCAAAGTAAAACTACAGCTGCTGAACTTTTCCCAACAACGGGAATATTTTCTAACAACGACGTCCATGTGATCCAGCTGGGTAAAAGCAGAGAGGGTCCAGTTATCACACCGGGGTTTTGGCAGCGTCTGGAGCTCAGAGCGGCGGCCCTCACAGCCACCACGACCCGCCTCCGTCCTCAGCTCATATCCTCCCCTTCATTTTAGAAGTGGCACTAAATGGCAAATTTAACAAGTTATCTGTGTTGTTCGGTGTTTCTGCTCGGATCTCTGTAAGGGACACACGAGTGGTTTGAGGGCCAATGTTCCTATGTATAAAACGTAAAAAAATCTCAGTATTTTCAATACACCAAATGAAACCAGAGTACAAAATGAACTCAATAACAAAAACACGAGGCATCAGTGAACCCTCACACCACTGGCGCACACACACACACACACACACACACACACAAACGCACGGGAAGGAGCGGGAAGGAGCAGGAAGTGGACAGGACCAGCCGGAGGAAGCCAGCAGAGGGTGACGGACAGGAGCTCCTCAGCGCAGAACAAGAACATAACCGTGACACCATCGGTTCCTCTAATGCCGACTGCCCAGGCAGGTACAGCGGCTGCTCTTGTTCGCGCTGAGGGGTCAGACGCATGACTGCATTCTGCATCCCAAACGCCCGGCGCCGACAAGGCAGAGGAGCGTGAGGACACGCGGCGGGTCGACTTTGGGGCGACGCTGCCCGTGCGGCTCCGTCTGCGTGTGCCGGGGCGGGAGCTGGGGGCTCGGCTGAGAAGCAAGCGCCGTCACGGAGCCCGGGGGCCTGTGCTCCTTACCTGCGGCCGGCTGTCCCGCCTCTGCGTGCACCTTGCCCTTCGCTCCGCCTCCTTCCAGAGGGCACCCCCTGTCCCCCTTGAAGGGCTTGCTTTTAAAGGGGGACTCGCTGTCTTTACCTTTCGATCCCTTGGGCCGACCTGCCGCCTTCTTCTTGGACTTGCCGTCGCCCTTCACACCCAGCAGAGGGTGCACTTCTACAGAAACAAGCCGACATCGTCGCTGCAGTTACTCGAAAATACACTTTATTTTTACACAATACACACAGAGGGCCAATCCCTCCTCGTCTGAAACTGCTGCTTTCCAAAGGTTGCTCCCTGTATGGAAACACACAGCTCAGGCTACGCTTCACTATGTTAGAATCAATTAAAGCTTAAATGACACATTCTGATACGCTTTGTAAAAACCTGAGTGTAGTGATAATAATAAAAAAAAAAGCACAGCATGTGCATAAATTTCAAGCTGGATAAAAATTTTAACTAGTTTGTACTCCCGTCTAAGTGCACTATACTGCCATCTGTTAACTTGGAAGGGAAAAACGGGCTGCATTCATTTCCACGACAACAGACATACTGCACAAAAGACAAAACTGGGAAAAAAAAAAAAAAAAAAACGCTATTAAAAATAAACCAGGAAATGTTTGTATCTCTAAAAATGCAGAACCTGAGGAGAGAGTATGAATACGGTCTACTTCTAGAAAGCAGTCCGCCCGTCGTTTCGGCCACAGTTGCAACGTTTGCATGCACATCTCACCGTCGCTGGGGACACCCTGCAGCTCGATGGTGGTGGTCCGGGCCTTCTTCTTGGGGGGCCCTCCCTCTGCAGAAGGCTGCCGCTGCTTCTTGTCGCCGCTCACCGAGCCGTCCTCGGGGTTGGCTGTGTCAGGAGGTGGTCCGAATGGGTTCTCCTCGGGATCCTCCACCTCGGGCGCGATGGGGAGGTACAGCAGAGCCTTGAAGTCCTCCATCTCCTCGTCGCTGCAGCATAAGGGCTCTCTGTTAGCCTCGTGTCGTTACGGCACAGTCGTCTATGTGTACAGCACATCTGAGCACCTGTGGTGGGCTATGTACAGGCTCCACTTTGTAAAACTCTTATAGTTACAATAAATAGCTACAGCTATAATAAAGAACATTTTCAATGCTCATTAACTCTGAGCAGCAGAAGAATCATTAATTATGCAAACAATACATTGTTTCCAATCTCCTCCTCAGTGCTGACTGTCGATTCTCACAAACCTGCTCAATGTGCTTTATGTTATTAGAGACCACCAACACTCCTGAACACCACACAAGCTGTAAACACTGTGGAAGTGTGTTAAACAAATCTCTTCACACTCCGATACTGTCCTGATGCTCTGTACTGCCATCTACCCGCCATCTTATTGTTTACAACCAGTATTTCTGACAATGAATCCACTGCCAAGTCACAGTTTTGACACCAACCTGCTGCAGAAGGCCACGATGGGGTCAACAGTGGTCACGTCCACTTCTTCGTCCTCCGCAGCATCAGCACCTGAAACGATTTCACCTGTGTGAGGACTCCGTGCACCCGGCCGTGCGTTCAAACCCCCCCACCACCCACCAGCCCTTTGGTGTATGCAGGCAGATACAGATGCCTTGGAGAACAGTGTCGTCATGAGCCAGACCCTCTGCCATCTGTTTAACGTGTGTGTTTGCGAAGGAGAGACAATGACCCACTTCTTCCCAAACTACACGGGTCCGTGTGCCTCCAAGCCCGGTGAGGTGCCACACAAAACGGTGCATAGCAGAGAGGCCACACCTGTCTGCTCCGGCTCGCTCTTGTCCTCGTCTTCAATGTCAAACTCCGACTCCCTCTCCTCGTACTCCACGTTCTCATCCAGCTCCTTGAAGTCGGGTGCGAAGGCGCTCCAGTTTTCCTAAGCCGCAACACAAAGCGCAGTTGTAGACAGTCCACAGGTGACACCGGACCCTTCCATGACCTCCTTATTCCACACACCTCAACTTAGAAACACCACTGGGACTGGAACTTCCTCCTGGTCACCATCAATAAAAGCTCAATAATAGAGATCCCTCAATAAATCTAAAAACCTGTAGCAGTAGCTATAAATAAACAAAAAATCCTTTTTATGACTATTTCAATATGTTTATCAGCTTTCAGCTACAATAACATTTAAAATGCCTCAAAAAGGTCACTACAAACTCCTGTTCCGTGCCGATTATTGAGGTGTAAACACTTTGGAAGTGAGTTGGGGCTGCACTTCTGTTCTGGCTAGGTGCTCTTTCATGAACAAAATGAAATTGTAAAAACATTGACTGTCAAATGTTTATATCTTTGGAAATTTGAAATGCAACTGTAACAAAACGAGTTACTTTATACCATTTTAAACACAATGGCATGGAAGTGGGCCACAAAAAACATCCAACTATTTCAAGAAAAGACGACGTCACTTCCTCTCATTTCAAGTGTGTTTTGAGATCGTGGCATCCAGAAGTGCCTGACAAAGCAGGAACTGTGAAAACTAGCGTGAGGAAGAGCCGAGAGCTAACAGACTAGTGCTTTTCAACACTCACTGTTGGGTTAGGGCTGCTGGTGTGACAGGTGGGGCTAAGTGGTTTGTATGCAAGCTCCTCTCAGGGACACTCACCACTTGGTTCTGCGCCCAGATGGACACGACACCACTGGAGATGGAAGCAATGATGGGCCGCACCGGGTGCCACTGCCAGGGAGACAGACACCGTTAACCCGATGAACCCACAATGTGGATCAACAGAATCACTGTACACACTTGGGTGAACATTCATCTCTCTCTCACACACACACACACACACACACACACACACGGTTACACACTACAACTGAGTGTGTTCCTCTGGATTACAACTAACCACATAGTGTCTCTGTCTCTTGGCGAGATGCACTTCTGCTCACTCTGAGCTGCAAGCTGCTTTGGAGGAAACTGTCTGGTGAATGAATCAATGTAATACGTAAATGAGGCTGACTCACCGCGACGTCGAGCAGCAGCTCCCCCCGCGTGCCATGCAGAATCTTTACCAGGTTTCCGATGCTCTTCTCCCAGATGTAAAGCGCGTGCTGCCGGGCTGAGCCGGCCACGATGTACTCGCCATCCCCGGAGAAGCAGCATCTCTTCCAGGGGGTCCTACAAGACCGAGGGGGGGGACAGAGAGAAGCAGGTCCGAGAGGAAGTTAGTGACAGAATCAGGGTGTCAGGATGAGGGACATCTGAGGACAAAGGGGGGCTCCAGACTGACTACAGAGCCGAAATTAACTGTGAGCTGCATCTTGAGGACAGGACTGTATGAAAGGGGCAGAAAAACTCTTTTTAAACATTTACAGACACTAAACCTAATGAACTTCATTGTCTATCAATACATGTAACCCTAAATAATTTATGCAATCTTTCCTTCACAAAATACTGCAGTCAATGCAAAACTATGTCAATATTTTCCTTATTCAAGCCACAATGCCCAAGGCTATCCAAGAACCCGCGAGGAAATTTCTATAATAACTGAAAGATTTGTTTTAAAATGCCATCAATTTTTCCAGTTGCTTAAATGGGAAAATGACTGAATAAATTAACTGTAATTAAAGTTAATAAAAAATTAAAACCTAATTGTTTGCTAATTTCCTCACACCTGCAAAGAGTCAAACTGCTACTTTCACACTGAATGGTTATTAAAACGCTAACAGAGTTTGATCGAGCGGGGGTGTAAAATGGAAATCGCTGGTTGTGGGGGCAGACAGTCGGATTGCAAAAAGAAGGTAAGAACAGTCCGTGTGGTGTATAAATCACACCTACACCCAGTCAGGGCAGCAGAATGTTCTGGAAGGCAGAAACACGGCATCAACGTGTGCATTGGAACGGCACCCGAAGCTGCACGTCATCACTGGGATGGGAGGCTTTAATGAGGCCATCTGAAGGCAGATGGCGGCTCAGCACTGGCACACAAATGCTCTGTTCTACATCATTTTTTTTTGCTGTGTGTTATAGTAGAAATGTTATTACATTTTATTTATCTGTTCAGTCTGGTGAAGACAGCCCTCCACTCACTGCCACTCCTCCAGCAAGTCCCCCACCCAAGTGCTTTTTAAAATAAAGTGAGCATAAAACTGCATTTCTGTGTTTTTCTATTTTCCTCATCAAATTACACCCTGGCACCTCTGATCACTGATGGACTAAATATGCCAAGTGTACATGAAGAGGTCACCTGGCTTCCACATATACAGAAGTGTTTTATAAGCAGTGTGGGAGGCCAGGAGAATGAGCTCCAGCTTACCTGTTGACCAGGTCCTGCAACTTCTGCATGGGCTCTGGCTCCCCGTCGCGCCCGCAGGTGAGAATCTCACGCCCATCGTAAACTCGGATGATCCGGTCGGCCGTGTTGATGAGGAAGCAGCTGGAAACCGGAAGATCAGCTGCGTGTAATACTGTGGTTTTATCTCAGCTGAATAGCCCCACCCCTCCAACAAAGCACAACACCCACACTCACTCAGGAGGGGCAAACATAAGCTCACTCATACAACTCCTTTGCAGTGAGTCATCCTCATACTAGAACTGCTGGCTCTTTCAGGCGATACTCCACACAGGAGGAGAGCTCCTGGCTGGCTGTAGGTGGCACTCCGACCATACAGTTCAGCACAGAGAGGACGTGAATCTCCTGGCAGAGTCCTTCGCCCACGTGCGCTAGGGTCTCCCTGTTTGTAGACCCCGAGAGATCTTGCAGGGCAGGGCTGCTCACAGGTCCCACTCACCTGCCTTTACGGGCAAACTCAATGGACTTGATGGCAGTCGTGTTGCTCGTCCCGGTTGTCACACGGAAAGAGGCCACCAAGTCCTGGGTATCTGTCTTTAGCACAAGAATCTGGGCACACAGTACAGTAATTTAATTAGACAAAAAAGATTAAAAACAAACAAGTAAGTAAATAGAAGGTAAAAATCACAGTATCTTCAAGCGATATTAAAAAAAGCTTCAAATTCATCAAAAATAGTGAATATTTATAAAGGTTTAAACTTGAAGTGCAATACATTATCCTACAACAAGATATTATTTTTATTAAACTGATGTTCAACATGCAGATGTTCCACTGTGATTTACCAAACTGTATTACCATGTTTCACAGTATGATTGTGTTCCCCCTGACCTTTCCTTTGGCATTGCCTGTGTAGATGTACTCTCCACGGCGGTCGAAAGCCGCCACCACGTTCAGGTCCGAGTCGTCGTCCACAGGCAGGACCACGTGCTTAGAGTCGGCCAGAGTGAGCAGCACCGGCGCCGACTTCATGGGGCACACGAGCACCTTGTTCCTGTAAGAGAGCAGCATATGTGGGATGGGGGCAACATCCAGCAATTATGAGCTTGTCTGCATTCTCAATATATTCCCTGACTGGCCTGACAGTGGCGGCTGAAGGCGAAGACGGAAAGGTGATGAGACTCACTGGTCGCGGGGGTGGAACTGCACTTTGAGAATGGGCGAGGGGAAGCGGAACCGCTGGTCGCAGTCACCCGTGAGAACGTCCCACAGGGACACGATGTTGTCCGTTGAGGCGCTGACCAGTTTGTGGCCATCCCTGCTCCAGCTTAGTGACAAGGGAAGGGAAAACAAAGGAAAGAGTTACTTTGGATACTGTGAGATGCCCTTCTGAATGAGGGGGCATTCGGCTAGGATGTGCCTCTTTATAACTGTCATTTCTTTGGCATTTATTTAACTACAGTCTTGCTATAGCGGTGTTCTGATCCGGTTCTACTGCCACACTACTTTCTGCATATAATTCACTGAACTATATGTCAGTTACAGTGCTGACTATTTCATCTTATTAGGCACATTACATTAGAGTATAAAAATGTTACTGCAGCATACAGCGCAGCACTATACAGCACTACAATAAAAAAATATTAAGCTTCAAATTAAGAATTTGCTTGAATTAGATTTTCAATTTTCAGGAATTTCACCATATCAAGACACCTCCCACCATTTAAAAAACAATAACTGAGGATGAACTATCCATCCCAACAACAATGAGAAACTCTGGAGAAATCTGAATAAAGCAAACTGCGGTCATATGGCATCAGAGACTCCTGTCCACCCACTGACTCACTCACCAGAGCGAACACACCGGGTGTATGTGAGCACTGATGATTTTGGCAATGCCACGTGTCAGAAAGTCCCAGATGACGATACGCCCATCGTTGCAGCCCACAGCCAGCAGGGTCCCCCAGCGGTTGAAGGTGCAGGTAAGAGCCATGCTGATGCAGTCCAGGGTGCCATCGGCCTCCTGGCATGCAGGGGGTGGCATAGCACACAGTCACACTGCTCAAAATCACCACCGACACTATTTTTACTCCACCACCGACTACAGTTACACATGTTAAATAGTTATTCAACTGCAGCATCTGTCAAAGGCATAAATGCAATATAAATGTACTGGGCACCTACACTGATTGCACTGTGTGTCAGCTTTCTATTGGACTGATCTCCCCAGCAACACTAACACTTTGTGAAGAATAACAATAATAATCCGTCAAAAGATTTGCTGGTGCTTAAAACATAGCAAAAAACTAGGTAAATGAACAAAACTGTGCAACCAAACCAAACTAATAAAATATAAAAACAATAAGTAACAAACAGCCATTCAGTAGCAATATGCAACAATTATGATTCACCATGAAATAAGCAAAACAAGCTGAAATTAACCTTAACTAGCTGAGTAACCTGGTGTTGCTTAGGTCAGAGGGTGAAAAGTAATAAAATTTATATCATCAAACTGCATTATACTTATGTATGTGGTGTGTCAGATTTAAATTTCTTATTAATTTGTACATCCTTTGGTGACATATTTGGGCTGTAACTAGAAGATCCGTTTAATATTACAAAAGTGGACAACACATCTCAGTGCAAAGACAAACAAATCATTACAGCTCACAGATACGTCAACACAAACTAACAACTGATCACTAATTCAATAATCAGCAACAACCAGCTGTTCTTAAATAAACAAAAATATTTCTGGTTCATAAATTGTCTAAATTTGTGTTAATGAAGAGAGGAAAAAAAACGTTCTACATGTTACACCTCCAAATTTTAACAAGAAAATGTACAACAACAACAACAAAAAAAAAACAAGGGGCTGAATATCTCTGATCCACTAGTTAATATAATCAAGCCAAGGCAAAATTATTAGTACCCCAGCAGCACCCTGGTACTGATGTACCCAGGAAGACAGAGGTGGCTCCTTTAACATTAACTAACCAGCACAGCAACAAATGGTTCTCCTTTTGGTTTCTGATAACACATTTCAATCACCCACAGACAGCGACCCATCTGACAGCTGCAAGTAAGAAGTTATTTACAACTTACCTCTGGATAATTCTGTCCAAACGACTCTGAGGAAAAAAAAAAAAACAATATTAAAATAATTTGTAAGTGCGTTTATACTGAAGGACCTCTCTGACGAACTGTCAAGTAAAGCTGTATTTTTTCAGCACACGACAGGTTTATTATACAGGTTTCCCTCACATAACCATCATTTTTTCAATCCGTCGTAAAACAAACTTCTAAAAACCATGCATTTAAACGGGAAAAATATATAGGTTTTGCCATTTCCTGCTCCCTTCTATTCAAAAATATCAGCTTGCGTCTGTTTTACCTCCTTTACACATTAATATCATTAAAGTACATTACAGTATAACCCTGGACCCTCACCTGCTAGCAGTAAATGGTGACTAAGGTTAGCTGGGTGACTGCTAGTTAACTGAAAAAACAGGTACACTTAGTCCAGCACTGCAATTAACTCACAACAACCCCCCCCCCCCCCGACTGGAAGACCAGAGACCCTTAACGTTCACATTTTTAATGCAGTTCATGGATAATTTTACATTGTTAAAAAAACCGGTTGTTTCAACAAGGTGTTCGGTCTGATACTGCGTTTACTGTGAAGTACAAACACGAAGAGAACAGAAGCAACACCTTCACGTAGCTTTAATAAAATAGCAAAATGTTTTCAGATTTAAAATGAAATGCTTCTGATTTGTAAACGTGTAAATAAACATAAGCAAGTGGCTTCGTGCAATAAAGTGTCAAGCAGACGGAGCCTTTCATCGTGTTGCTGCTGCTGCTGCACACAGGAGAGATGACAAAATGTGTGGTGTGTGTGTCTTATTTCGGAGTTTTTGCACTCCATCGCTTTTCTGCAGCTGCAACTGTTGCAGAAAGACGACACCTCGCAACTGGATCACAATGACGCCCGCTAGTTAGCAACAAGCTAATGCACCGACACGCTCCTGCTCGGCAATTAATAAACCGAAATTTTACTTACCGAGCAGTTCCAGATTCATGGTAAATCCTTCGTTTTGCAAAAAACAACGGTAAACAGAAGAGTTCTGCTGGAAGGTGGCTTGTTCAGTTCTTTATGCTTTACTTTCCAGCACCCATAGTCAGTAGCGGAGCTACGCTGTTAGCTACAAATCAACACAGCGACTGGCGCCCAACAGTCCGGAAGGACCCTGCAGGGTGTTCGCAGCAACGCCTGAACAAAACAACAACAACAACAATAACAACAAAACAACAACAACAATAATAATACAGTTTAAAAAACAACTCGGCTAAAGAGCTTTCAGAAATACTTCATAGTATGTATACTTCAAAGAACACTCCGCGATATCAGTGTTATCTACGCCCGCCCTGCAAACAGGCGTTTTTACGAAGACACCTATAATCACTTCTGTGTTGGCGGCTGTGATTGACAAAAGAGGAAAACGGAAAGTTTTCACAACTGTGTTAGTTTCCACCCAATGACAAATGCGTCTGTTTAACATAACGTATGCCTGCAAATATTACAAAAAGCGGTAGCTGGAGGTGCAGCTTTCTGTCAGGTCAATCACATGAGTAACATTTAATATTTCATACACAGTGGGGCGAGCGCGTGCCCGTCGTGTGGTTCACTTCTCCCCGTCATAATAAAAGTGCTCATGTGGGTCAGTGTGAAATAATGCGAGTCCCAGACTGTCTCAGCCGCTGGATTAGCAACAAAGCGCCGTCCCTCCTGCCGCCTTTACCACGGTAACTCCCTTCCCGGTTCGGCTTCCCCTGCGCCGCCCGCATACGAGAAGGTGGCACGAGGGTCACGCTGGGGGGGGGCAGGTTGATAGTCTCGCGGACGAGACGGTTCTCCTTCTGACTGCTGGTCAGCGGGGAAGTACGGTTTTCACTGCGTTACACGCATCTGACCCCGCGGGATGGAGAGCCACGACCACCTGTTCAAGGTGCTCATCGTGGGGGACGGTCACGTGGGCAAGACCTCCCTCGTGCACCGTTACGTGGAGGAGCGCTTCTGCAAGAGCTACAAGAGCACCGTGGGGGGTAACGGCGCCCTCTTTTAACCGCTGTTACACCGCTGTCTCTAACATCGTCTCCACGTCGAAACTTTCTTCTGTTCCACTTCGTGTGTTTTCATCGCTGTAACTTTCGCTTTCCGCTCCTCGCTCATGTTTGCAGTCTTACATACAAATCAAGTCTCCTGTTTGCGTCGCCTCTATGTGTCGAACCCGAACTGACGGCTGAAACAAAATCGTAAATTCAAGCTTTTAAAACGAGCAGCGAAAAGCAGCGCTTCGGCTGTTTTAAAGTCTCCCCTCGCACAATGGCAGCTCACGTTCGGAGATGTGAGAAACACCGAGCAGCGCCGTAGATGTGTCCTTCGGGGACGGAGCTTCAGCACACAGCGCTGTAACGGGGTATTAACACAGTATTTCCTGTAACCGGAGTGTGAAGCTGCGCGTGGGCGACATGAAATAAAACTACAGCAGATTCTTTTTGCTTTGAAGTATAAGGCATGTGCCGGTCAGTGGGGGAATGAGGTGTTTGTGTGGATTCGCAGTGGACTTCGCCCTCAAGGTCCTGCCGTGGTCCAACACGGAGACCGTGCGCCTGCAGCTGTGGGACATCGCAGGTCAGCTCACCCCCGCCTGAAGGCCCGTTACGCCGCTGCTGGAGATACGGCGTGTGTACATAAATCTCATGCTTAAGAAGTGAAATAAGAATGAAAGAAAAACTAAAAAAAGTCATTCTTGTTACGATGTCTTACTAAATTTAATTTAACTTTTTCTGTTTGCAAGACACTGAAATCAAACCCACCGGCGTCTCGCTCAGCCCATTCGTTCAGCTCCTGGGTATTGATTTTAGTGTTAGAACAGACATCCTTGGGGCTGTGAAACTGTCAACTTTGTTGACTTCCTCTTTATTCATGCTATGGTCCAGGATGCGTTTATTACTCACCCGTTTCATGTGCTCGCTCTACTCCTGTCACCCGGACCATGAACACACACAAACGCCCCTCGCCAGGCCAGGAGCGCTTCACCTCCATGACCAGGATCTACTACAAAGAAGCGTCAGGCTGCGTCCTCATGTTCGACGTCACCGACCCCTCCAGTTTCCGCAACTGCCGCCGGTGGAAGGAAGATCTGGACAGCAAGGCCCAGCTGTTGGGCAGCAGTCCCATTCCCTGTATCCTGCTGGCCAACAAGGTAAAGACCCCCCTACAGGTAATCTTCCAGCTTTAGTCTTGCATCTCAGAAAATGATCTCAAGAAAGCTCCTATCTGAAGCACCTTTTTGCAGGACGTGTGTGACTCATTCGTGCCACTCCAGGCAGCACGTAAAAATAGCGCTGAAGCCCAAACACACGTTATTCAGATGGTGTTTGATGTGAAGTTCACTGACTTTCTGGGCAGCAGGTGGAATATTGTTCAGAGAGCTGCACCTTCTTGCTCCTTGGGGAAGCTCTCCTCTCAGAGCCTTGAGTTACTGAGCTGGAATTACATGCAGAAATATCCATTGAACTTAGTTTTCACCACTAACTTTGTGCAAATAGACGCTTTGCATCTTTCTCAAAGGTCACCGTGGTTTCAAGTTGATGTCCTTAAAGGCACTGCAAAGATGTTTTTTTGTTTAGCCTACTTAGATACTGGGACTGCTCCAACAGGTCTTTCCAGCAAAAACAAATATTAATATTTCACAACAACTTCCTGTTGTGTTTGCTCTGCGTCGCAGTGTGACTTGTCACCGTGGCAAGTCTCACGCGAGAGAGTGGAGATGTTCAGCCAGGCCAGCGGATTCATCGGCTGGATGGAGACATCAGTGAAGGACAACAAGAACATCAGCGAATCCATGAGGTGAGTTGGCCCCGTGTGTCATAAACAACGTTTAGTACCGAAACCAGCGCGGCTCGAGCGTCACGTTGTGCCAGACGATTGTCCTGTCAGGTCACTGTGAGGTCTGAGGTGAGGATGACCCTGTTGTCATGTTGTTGGGCAGAATGCTGGTGGAGAACATGATGGCGTCCCGGTCCATTCCCATGTCCCCCGAAAACATGGGCAGCAGCTTCAAGCTGAATGAAGTGGCTGCGCCGGTGGCGAGCGCCCACGGGGCATGCTGCTCTGGTGGGAGGAGTGACCCGTAATGACCCCTAATGCACCTCATCTTTCTCGCTCTCCAGTCTGAGCATCCGGTGAACTGGTTAGTCAAGTCCAGTGCAGGTGACTGAGAAGATAAAGCATGAGTTTTACTAGCGAGACCGACTTTTATTTTTTAATTCATTTTTTCTTATATGATTATTGGGAGTGTTCATGAAAAATTATGAAAAAATGATTTACCTGTTTCCAGCTGTGTTTACCTTGTAACTACTCTGTTTTCTGGTCTACTGTTGGGATGCACAGATTTACATTTCTCTGTCACCACCTACAAGCACTTGGTGGTCCCACTGACAGGGCCCAAAATCAAAACTCCATCAATTTTCTCTTTTGACTCCGATGTGGTGCAATGATCTCCCTGTGCCCCTCAGAGCTGCTGAATCCCTCCCAGTCCGGTCTTTCTGAGAGCCGTTTCTTTCCTCGTCTCCTGGGAGCTTCATAAATGAGTCCAACACCATCGGTGCTATCATCTATACATTTGCTGCCCCAATCTCACTTCTGCAGACAGCTACCAGCAACATGGTGGAGTCACACAGACCAGCTGTGTTGTCGTCATCCTGTGTCTGTGTCTAATGATCTTCATCTGTAGTTGATGCACTTTGTTTACTCTGACTTTCATGAGCCTGACAAATGAACAAATGTCAGTGTATCTCAGTGAACAAAATGTAATGTACAGCAAACTGACCCTCAATTATACTAACAATAATACTAATAATAATAGTTTCATCCTTTGTGTTCTGCAGTTCTGTGCTGCTACTGCTCTGTAGCTGACAGTTTTATTGTCACAGTGGCCCCAAGTGTCATTTCACAGTGTGAGTAGAGATGGAGGAACCGGGTTCGGTGGCTCCGGCCAGACGCCGGCAACAGACTGCAGGGGGAAGTGACATCACACCGTGTGTGAGCAACCTACATGGCGAGGGAGGCCCTGGGTTCGCTGCCTCACCCTTGCCTACCTGGCGTAATTGGCAGGCCTCGAACCTTCTGGGGAATCGTGATGTCGGAAGTGGCACAGATGGCCGACTTGGCGCCGGGAGCCTCCTATGGATCCTCTTCCAGGCCGTCCACAGTTTCTTTATTTGGTAGCGGGTGGCAGCGTGTGCTTGTGGGCCGCCCGGCATAGACACGCCACGTCACAACACGCAACACAAGCTGTCACCGCACTTTAATTAGCACACACGACATAAACGTGTGTGACACTCGGAGGAGCGGCACACACCGCAAACGTGTTTCCAGCAGACAGCCTGTCTTGTTCGTCAAAGATTGTTCATGGGGGTCAATAAATATCACAGCTTTAATTTGTAACCATTCATTATTTTCCTGCACTTTCACATCCCTTCTGAAAGCAGGTTGTTTTTAAATGCCTCCTAATAAAGGGGGTCACCGTGGCATAAAGGGGACGGATGCTCAACAAAGATCCAGAACAATTAAAGTATTTAGCCACATATGTGGCAACAACTTAGTTTTCAGCTGATTTTGGAAAAAGATGTAATAACATTCAGCAGCAGGGGCACCGAACCCGATGGTGGGGAGGTGGCATTTTTTCTTCCCACAGTCCGAAGATGTGTGTTTCACATGGATTGGTGACACTGCAATAACTGCAGCACGTGTGTGTGTGGAGGTATTTCTCTCTTCTTCTGCAGACTTCTGGCTGTAAGTCAAACATGCAGAAATAGTGAGTTATTTGATGCTCATAAAAGACTAATTGGCCAAACTCTCCCACTGACTGTGACACCCTCTCACAGCACAAAGGCAACATTCATCTTTTTATTTGGTCAGCAACTCCGATGAGGTCATTACTGAAGCATTTGTTTAGGTGCAGAAAATAACACTTGATTATGTAAATGTGTTTTTTTCCATTTTAATGACTCCCCAATTTCTCCCATCCTTTTGGAACCACGAGTTTTTTCCTTGACTCTTTAAAGTAACAAGTCGTGTTTGAACGTCACATTCTCCCTCCTCCTGCCACAAATGTCCAGGTCCTGAATTTTTGGACCAACAAACGTTTCTCGTTTTGCTTATCTGGAAATGTATTTTCTGCATGTTTGTATTCTCAGAAATGTCTGTGCTGTGCAGGGAAAGTGAATCTTGCTGTAAGCAGCGCGGGAGTGCAGGCGGCTGTCGATCAACTCCCTCCCCGGTGTTTACAGCCCGAGCCGCAGCGCACGGATCCGTCAGTTCGTGCAGAGAATGTGCAGAATTTTCATCCTCACCAATGAAATTAGTTTTAATGTTACTGAAATTTAAATCAAAAGTCTGACAAAGTATTTCTAAGTTATGACAGCTTTATCCAAGATGTGTACAGACCCCAATCCGGAAATAAACCCGGGTTTGTCTGTATTAATAAGATTTTATTGGTTAGGATGCAGGAAAAAAGCTGAAAGTGGCCGGAGGAACATCAGTCAGCAGCTCTAACTCAACAGGCGGCTGGAGAGAGAAAGAACTTTCATTTTCCCTGGTTTTACGTGAGTTTTACTTTAATTTTAACATCGTTTCAATGAAATAGCATCAATAGATAGCGTCGTTATTATTATTATCATTATTATTAT
The DNA here is from genome assembly GCA_900497675.1 of Arapaima gigas. NCBI lineage: Eukaryota > Metazoa > Chordata > Actinopteri > Osteoglossiformes > Osteoglossidae > Arapaima > Arapaima gigas. The sequence continues at coordinate 62,207 of UFQX01005227.1, read as the reverse complement.
TATTATTATTACTGTTGTGTCGCCGCGTGACCTTCGCTGGACCGGTGACCCCAGACGGACAGGCGGGTCCCGCTTCTCCCGTCTGAGTCTGATCCGTCGCGAGCGCCGCCAATGACACGGCGCTCGCGGACGGGGGGCGTGGCCGTGTCCCCGTGACGGCCACCGGTTCGAGCTATAAGGGATGCTGTCGGCACGCCGCGGTCCCACACAGCGCAGCAGCCGCCCCGCCGGCCTCGAGCCCAACGTCCCCCCGCCGCAGCCGCGAGTCCCGGGTCCGAGCTGCGTTTTCTCGCCTGCACGCCGCTTAAACGTGACCGCGGAGCCGCGCATGTGACCGGCGGTGGACCAATCGCGCGCGGACGCTCTCGAGGCCGGCCGAGCACGCGCAGTACTGCACCTCTTACGAAACTCGGAGAGCGCGGCGTGGCCGGGAGCGCGTGAGCGGGCGACGGAGCCGCGCGACACCGAGAGCGAGACGCGGACCGAGTCGAGGCGAACCGAAGCCGGCGCCACGATGACACTTCCAGCTGGGATGACATAGGAGGCGACCCCAGGGAACACCTCAGGTGGGCGCGCGCGGCCCCGGTGCGGGGTTACATAACCGGTGTGCCGCTGACCCGCTTTCGCTTCGGCTTCGCAGACACGCATAAACACACATCTACACACACACACACACACACAGCGGCGGTAGTGAAACATCGTCCGCGCGTTCCTGCCTCAGCTCGCGCGCCTTATGAAATATGACAAAGTTTTTGGAAAACGCTTCAGCGCTCGTGACCTAATTTCTGTGGCCGGGTGTATATTTCGGTCAGTGGTGGGACGGACACACACGGGGGGGGCAAAAACAATCAGTGTGGCTGCAGTCGTTAAAGATAAATATTAATATTGTGTTCAGATTTCAATCAGACCGAAAAAAACGAGAAGTCGTCGCGCGCGCAGTTTCCGCTGGTCGCACGAATGTACCGTGGTGCCCGAGTAAAGTTGCCACGCTGCTAGAAGCGGGTGAAAATGAGGTGTATTATCCCGTAAAAATTTATTCTAGAAGTTTTAAAAGTAATTTTCCCTGTAGGTAAAGTGGAAAAGAGCGACTCGTCCGTGTTTCACCTTCTGATCCATCTTGGGCTCTTGTTCTGTCCAGGAAACACTGGTCAGTGTGACAGACACACGTTTAAAAACCTGTTTATTTCACTTGCCGTGTCTGTGTCGTTCATATTGTACCCGTGTCACTGAGGACACTTTAACCCTGTTTATGTTGTTAAACATCGCGTTTTCTTTGTCCTGGAGAAAATGATCCGTTGGAGGTAAAATGTATGAAATAAGTGTCGTTTTCTGTGAAGGAACCACCTCGTGCAGTTTGATAAAAGCGCCGATTTAAATGTTGCCACGAGAACCTTAAAGACGGTGTAAAAGTGTCTAAAGCTACTCAGGTTAGCTGGTTAAAATGATGGACGGCCGTGTCCATGGAAACGCCACGGTAAGGTGCGGTAAATCCGGACCCGCCGTGTGATGTAGATGTAATTATTTCACCGATTAATGTTGATGTTTAAACGATGTTTCGAAGCGCTGATGACGTGGTTTTACTCCCGTTTTACTTATTCATTCATTTAGTTTTTTTTCATTCATTCATTCTTTCATTCATTCATCCAAATCGGTCCCTGGAACGTCTGATTTGTTCCTGGGTTACAGCGCCCCCTTACGGTCTCCTCGGGAAACATCAGCCCTCAGTGTTTCCCAGGCGCGTGAGGTGGTGTAAAATCACTGTTTACACGACTTTCTTTCACTATGTATATTTAATATCTTGGTTTAGACACCACTGTAACCCATGTGCCTCCATTTACCCCCCCCCCCCCACCTTACAGACTATGGGCCCCAACTCCATCCACTGGTTCCGGAAGGGCCTGCGTCTCCATGACAACCCTGCACTGCGGGAAGCCGTGCGAGGGGCAGCCACCGTGCGCTGCGTCTACTTTCTCGACCCCTGGTTTGCGGGTTCCTCCAATCTCGGGGTCAACAGGTGGAGGTGAGTTCTGGGTTCTGATCGCTGTGCTGGTGGGGCGGGGTGGTGCTGGAAACTGATGGGGGCTCCATTACAATAACAGGAGATCATATTTATTTTTGAAAGTTTGATGTGAATCAGGTTTTTATTTTAATGACTAGGACGTCCGATGTGCAGAAAAGTGAAATTGGTGTTAAAATTAAAATGAAGTTTTCAGTATGTGAAAACTTGCTGAAAAGGGGGTTGATGCATCTTCTCTATGTGCCCTAAATGTGATCTTGATTTTTTTCTGCTACCTCTGAAGTATGAAAACCAGAGGCCGCCTGGGGGTCCCAGTGCATCACACACTTGCACAGCTATGGGGTCCAGGTGTAAAGAGACTCAGCCAGGTGGCATCTGCTCTCCAGGGGCCTCACTTTCCACAGCAGGTGGCACCGAGTGCTTTAAAACCCTGTTTTAGCAGCTAAACAGCTGTGGGTTCAGGTCTCATGCTGCCAGGAAAAGCTTGTCCACACCTGTCCAAGGTGCTTAACTTAAAGCGGACGAGGTGATGTGTGCAGCTCCAAGGCCTGGCGACGCGTGTGCTGCATGGGAGACATTCCGAATAGAATGACCCAGAACGTGACCAGTGTTCCACCTTTTTCCTCCCAGGTACCAAACCACCTGTGTGATAGATGGGCAGCAGGAAGTTTTCATGTGCATAACATCTGTTTCTGTTGTGTGTGTGTGTGTGTGTGTGTGTGTGTGTGTGTGTGTGTGTGTGTGTGTGTGCCCTCCATCTGTCAGTTCTTACACCCCCCCATGCTGGTGTGACCTGGGGTTGATAAGTTCACTGAAAATGGATGGACAAAATAAGTTAAGACTAATTATAAGCTGTTAAGGTTCCAGTTGGCAATTGAACAACAAAAGTAGCTTTAAATAGTGAAGCACCTGCTGGTCAAGGTGCTGCTCACCTGTTTACCTGGAAAGCTCCTCATGTCCAGCCCTGAGCTGCTCTCGTGGGAGAAATGATTATTCATCAGACAGAGAAAATCGAAGAAGAATAAACATTAAGGACAACGCAAACGTATTTTAACAGACTAACTGGTCCAAAATTATTGTATTAAAATATCGTTTCGGTAACAACTTTGAGCCCCTCCCACTCATCTGTAAGCTCCGTCCCCTAATTTCCGTCCCATTCTCTCTAACACTCTGGCTACTGGTTCTGCAGTCCATCTGTTGCAAATATTTCAGGACTTGTTTTTGTGGTTATTTTTAAACAACATTTAAAAATGTGCTGCAGAATGGACACGTCTAGAGAAGGTTGAGTTGTCTGGGAAAGACAGCGATGAAGGGGAAAGGCGGCGGATGAGCAACAGTCAAACAGGTGGAGTCGGAGACAGCGGAGGCCCCTTTTCAACACTAAGGACATGATAGTCTCCAGAATTTTCTCTCCTTCATTCATGCAGCCTTTGAACATCAACCCAACAGCACTTGAGCACAACAGTAATCTCTATTGGTGGTTCGTGTCTCTATGGTGACCCAGTCCAGTGTGGTCCCACTCTGTGTCCTCATTACAGGGTCATGCTGGAAACCCCCACCTGTGTGTGTGTGTGTGTGTCACCCACTGACCAACCAGGAGGTCCATGTCTAGTGTATGCACCTTGTTAATGATCACAGTGAATCTGTGGATATGGTTTAGGCCCGTGTTCTTTACATTCTGCACAAATGGGTTACGACACAATATTCTGCTGTCAGTTCCAGCTGTTGTATAACCCTGTTTGTGCCACTGCAGAATGAGGCCAATTGTCTTGCCTTGTGTAACCTGTGGCTTCCCAGTGTACCGTGGTAAATGGCCACTGCTCTATATGTGACAGCAGCTGGAAACCACCCCAGTGTTTATTACCAGACCTCTGGGGATGGTGACCTGGTTTTGTTCCCGCTGCGGTTAATGACGATCACATGCCAGGATCCCAGAGTGACACAGTCAACAGTACCATAATTTACTGCACCATTAAATGGTTAGATATTCACAGTAGGTGGTGCAGGACATGTGGTTTGGGTCACAGTGACTCGATTGGCTCCTGCGATCAGGTCCAGGCCAGAGATTTTGATCTGCGGGGCTGCTTGGCACTGAAATCTGGAAGTTTAGTGTGTGTGTGTGTGTGTGTGTGTGTGTGTGTGTGCGCGTGCGCGCGCACGCGAAATAGAGTGAGAAATACACCCCCTCACACACAGATTTAAGATGGCATTTATGGGCAAGACGTGTTAGATGTTGGTGTGTCATGTTTCTGTGTTTATCTGCACAGACCTGTTGGTCACAGCCCCCCCCCCCAGCACTTGGTTACAAAACACCCGGAAGTGGAAGGCAGAGTCGGGGGCGTGGCTGAGCACCACGGGGCTCCCTGGGAGGGAATGTGGGTCACTGTGCCACCATATCAGATCTCAGTGAGTCACCCGTTGCTGTGGTGACGACCCAGTTTTGGCTGCCTGCCTGGACAATGCAGGACACACACACACACACACACACACACACACACACACACACACACAACCACGGCCAGCTGGCATTAAATGTGCACAAAAGGTGTGGCGAATCCCTCCCTCAGTCACGGAGGGCAGGAAGTGTTTGAACTGCAGTGGCTGTAACCGCTGCACCACCTGCTGGCCCACATGTGTAAAAGGCCTGAAGCTGCTGGGTTCCCAGAAGGTCCTTTGGCTGCTCCTACAAAGCTCAGTGGCAGAAACTCCATAGGTGATATTGCATATGGGGGGCACGTTTGTTTTGTCCGCTGGGGGGCTCGGCAGGCATGGCGACGCTGCTGTTGTATATTTTGATATGTGGTTGGGTAAGATAGACATGTTGCGCACCCTGGTGACACACTCCCCGCACCTGGGCTGCCTCTGAGTGTACTACAGTCACCACGTTATGTAAGGTCTTTTTACTGGGTCAGGAGGGTGAGGAGGCGTTGGAGACGCTGCTGCCTTGACAGCGGAGGGTCTCGCCTGCTGTGAATCCCTTCCCTGGTGCCCAGTGAGCAAAGTGTGTGGGTGATGTCCCCTGCTGGAGTAAATGCTGGGGGGGGGGGTGCTTCAGAGGACAGGTAGCAAACACACCTGTTACAACCAACTTCATAAAAGGAAGCATTTAAACCACAGCAGTGAAAGGGTTCTGAAAATACACATACTTTGAGTCAAGACCAGTGTTGGTGTTCAAATCATGATTCAGAAAGAAATTTGTGTGTGTGTGTGCGCGTGTGTGTGTGTGTGTGTGTGGGCGGGCAGGCAGGCAGTTCTGTGCTTTATGTGACATTTTAAGCCTGTAAGATGATAGTTTTGTGCTCATGGTCTCGTGGCTCCAGCTGAAATGAGGTTACTAGGGTATCCCCCCCCGCGGGGGAACTGGGCCAGGACAGTTATATAAGTCCTTACGTCGCTCTTGGCTGCTGAACGTGACTGCAGGTGTCTGAGCTGCGCTGCCTCACAGGGGCTCAGTCCACACTGGAGGGAATGACTGTCTTGCATGTTCAGCTGTGATGTGGACAGTTTCCCTGTGGGGCTTGAAGTCATGCAGATCATTAGCTGCCCCCCAGGTGGGAAAAGTGGTGATGAATTAATCCATTAATTACAAATAATAACGGCTGATCACACCTGACTTAAAGCTCACAGAACTATACATTCATTCTGGTCAAGTAGCTTCACAAAGGTATAACAGAAGAGCCTTAATCACAGCGCCACCTGCTGGCCTCTGAGTGTGCACCTCGCAGATGGCCATGAAGTGAATGGGCCCATTCATGGGGTAAACTGTTCGACCACATGGTGTTGCTATCCGCCGGCCACATGAAAGTAAACTGGTTTATCCTCATTCTGTACCGCGGTAAGCAGCTCGAGCTGAGCGCCAGAAGGACATGACTGGAGTCATGAAAGTCCTGACTGGAGTCGTCGTGGTGCTGCTCATCTTGCCTGTGTCTGATCCCCGTGTCTGATCCTCCATGGCCCGACTGGGTGTTCCACTTTGTGGGAGACACGTGCCACTCGGAGCTGCTGGCACCGAAAACCACCCCCCTCGCTGAGCCCCTCCCACTGCCCCCAGGGGGCAGTGGACTGGAGTGTGCCAGGGCTGCCCTGCCTCCTGTAGCCCTGCTGTGTGTGTGTGTGTGTGTGTGTGTGTGTGTGTGTGTGTGTGTGTTCACGCTGCCCAACACACCAAGTAAAAATAAGTGAAATGACTGTTTAGAAATCCTTTACATTTATTACTTGGGCCACAAATTAATAATGGTGACAATAAATAATGTTTTAGTTTTAACAACAATTTGAAAGTTTATTATGATAACTGTCAGTGATGTGTTTTTCATACTTTCTGTTTGACCGTTGAGATGTTCAAGAAAGGACCACAAATGGCTGTTAATTTGTGCACATTTAGTACAGCTCAACAGAGCCAGTAGAGCTATAAACCCCCCAGTGAGGCCAGTTAAACCAGTACAGCTGTAAACCCGGATTTTTTGAACGACCGAGCAAATGTGAGATGAGCCGAAATGTGTGTCAGTCAGCGAATCGGCCGAGCCATCCGTTGGGGGGGGGCACCGCAGTAAAGCGGATGAGCTGCACACTTGACCGTCCACTGTGACCCTGCCCAGCGGTCAGTGTGTAATGAATGGAGTCCACAGTGTCGCCAGCAGGTGTCTGGATCCAGACCAACCTGTAGAGCTGGCAGCTTAATGAGGGTAGAGCTGCTTATGCTCCTGTGAATCGCTGGTTCTCCTCAGCACAGACGGGCTGTGAACAGGAGCACCTGGGGGGACATGGCCGGGTGCGAGCAGCTGCCCAGGGACAGGTGCAGTGCCCCCCCCAACCCCTGCCAGACATGGGTTTTACCCCAATTTGACCTCTGCTGTGTCATCACTGCCTTAAGGTTAACAGAGCAAGACACTCGAGTGAAGGTGGAGCACAGAAATGGCAGCAATGAAGAGCTTTGTGCTGCTGGAGGCAAGGGGGGTTCTGCTGTTCTGGTTGGGATGAGGCAGGAATGTGTGCGACGGGCCTCACTGGTCCAGTCACCTGCAAGCTGTACTGCCTGCCCAGGGTCAACACAGAACACACGACCCAACTACAAGAAACCTGCGTGGTCTGGGATGACGGTGGTTCGGAAGGGAGACGAAAAGCAGACAATCGGGGGAGCTGTGCAGGAGAAATTTGTGTTGCCATGGCAGCTGAATGACGTTTCCAGATCAACGTCAGTGCAGCCGTTCTTCTGCATCACAAATGCGGCGGCGGTGTGCAGTGCAGCCTCCCGGGGAACACACACAGACACACATACACACACACATTCCAACAGCACAGGGCGGACTGCTGATTTGCGTTTGGGAATGAGCTTTGGTTGCCATGGAAACCTCAATGCTCCCATCTAACTATTTCCTGCAGTTCTGCTCTCCAGTAAACCAGACCAGCTGTGCTTTTTGCCCCTTTTATTCAAGGATTCTGTGTTTTTGAATATAATACAGCAGGTTCACTCCCTCACCGTGTCTGCACGTCTACACATAGACCCGCTGTTGATAAGAGGCCGTCAATCGCTCTTCCCTATCTGATGCTCTTCTTCAAACCCGGGTCCATTGCCAGGTGGTGGCTCTCAGCTCCCCGCTGCCCTGTATCCTTGGTGTTCCAGGGCACTGAGATTCGAGGAAATCGCATAAGCGGTTCCACTGCTGAGGATTCTTAATCATCTTGCCACCTGTTGCCTGCAGGACCAGAACTTCACCCAGCAGATGTAACCCAGTCATCTGTTGCTCCAGGCTGCCAATGTTCCAGCTGGTCTCCCTATGAGGGCAGACTGAGCTCACCACTGAGTTGTATGAAAGTGCTTTGGAATTTGGTTACTTTGATATTTATCGTTTCTGCAGTATGTTGGGCACTTGGCACGTTGATGTAGATGAGGGACACTGAATAAGCAGGGTTGTGGGTGAGTGTGGCCCATGTTGCTCATTACATAAATGCAATGATGACTGTGAGTTCGCCAAGTGGGTAGTGCAAAGTTGGACTTTTCTTCAAAAACCAAAGTCTCCAATTCATTGAGGGATTGAAGGAGCCAAAACCTACTGTCCACCACAGTGTTGTGTGAAGGTTGATGTTCTGACACGGACGAAGCTGGTCAAAAGCTGAAAAGCAAGTCTAAAAGTTGTCTTTGGCCAAGGAGGTGGTGAAGCCAGTAGATCTACTGGCACAAAATGAGTCTCTCAGGTGTTTCTGAGTCAATTTGTGTTAAATAAGGTGTTTCATTAATAACAGAGAAGCGCCTCCAAAATCCTTCAAGTTTAACAGTTGGCAACAGACAAAGTGGGTTCAAAGCACTTTCTGTAGAAACCGTCTGGATGCTGGGAAATGCGTGAAAGACAACTCGCAGAACCGTGTCACCGCTTGGAGGGTCCAAGTTTTCTGCTCCTCACGTCAGGTTAAACGCAAGCGGTTTCCAAATGGCAGCCGTACCAGAAATGCCTGCTGTCTGAAGGTCACGATGTGCAGGTTTTGTGGAGTCTGGGTCACAGAGGTGTTTTACCTTTTCTATTTGCTTTAATAAGTGTACTTCTGACCATGTGTGAACTGCAGCTTTCAACCACTGTTGTACTTGTCGTTGCTGTCTCCTCCTTTGGCTTTTTTTCCTCCAGTCCCTTTGGCACATTGAGTAATTTAGCGGCATTTGTGAACTTGCAGTTCAGCCACTGACTATTCAGCCTCTTTTATGCTTGGCCAGACCTCTTTTCTGGCAAACGGGAGCAGTTGCAGGTTTTCACAATTCCCCCCCCCATTCTGTTTTCTGTTGGTAGTGAGGCGGACGGGACTTGTTTACATAGTAATCAAATAAGGGGATAAAGAGCTCTGGAACAGGCTGAATTCGCCTCGCTTCGCGGCTCATTTTTGGCCTTCCTCAGTGTCAGTAAACCGTAAGCAAAAGGAGGGACATTGCATGTTTGTGAGATGAATCCGTCAACAATCGGCGCTGAATAGGAGTTTGTGCAGACATTTCTTTCTGTTGTTTTAACAGTACTTGGATATTAAATCTTGCTGACCTTGTTATGAGATGTTTACAGAACCAAACCTCTAAGTAAATGGAGGGATGCTTTTTATTTTCTGTCACTCTGGAGATGTGAGCAAAATGATTTCCAGTCCCAGCTGAGTAGCAGGTATCCTGGTCGCCCACCATGACTCCACTGAAGTTGCTTAGTAACGATGCTTTTGTTTCTCCATGGTGGTGTCAATATTTTTCTCACTCTGCGCACCTGCTGCTATGATCTCAGAAGATAATCATTGGCTTGTGCTTCAGGTTCCTCTTGCAGTGCCTGGAAGATCTCGATGCCAACCTCCGCAAGCTCAATTCTCGCCTCTTCGTCATCCGTGGGCAGCCAGCCAATGTTTTTCCCCGTCTCTTCAAGGTAAAGCCCCTCCTGCACGACCTCGCATCCCTCACAGTCGCCATCTCCAGGTGATGTACCGTTGCTTTGTTTCGTTCGGCTTTTTTCCTCAGGAGTGGAAGATTTCACGGCTGACCTTTGAATATGACTCGGAGCCTTTTGGCAAGGAGCGGGATGCTGCCATCAAGAAGCTGGCCATGGAGGCGGGGGTGGAGGTCATTGTCAAGATCTCGCACACCCTCTACGACCTGGACAGGTAACAGATCACGCCGGCGAGACGCTCCAGTCAGCTCTGTGTGTGTGTGTGTGTGTGTGTGTGTGTGTGTGTGTGTGGATTTGTCTGAACCCACCATTCAGACTCTTGTTCCGGTGGTGGCCTGGAAGTTGTTCTGTTGTTAGTTGTGTCCCTTCCTGAGGGAATTTTGAGAGCATCTCCTCCTGCCCGTCTTTCAACACTGTTGACGTTACGAGTTGTTGACTCACGTTGACTGTAACTTGGCTGCAGCTCGTACCAAATTAGCCTGCCTGCTTCTCCATATGGCAGGATCATCGACCTGAACGGCGGGCAGCCTCCTCTTACCTACAAGCGCTTCCAGACGCTGATAAGCCGCATGGACCCCCCGGAGCTGCCCGTGGAGCCGCTGTCTGAGGCCTTCATGGGCGCCTGCATCACACCCGTGTCCGATGACCACGGGGATAAGTACGGAGTGCCGTCGCTGGAGGAACTGGGTGAGTCGTGGTTCTTGGCCGTGAACTCCGGATGGAGAGCGTTTTAACTGGGAGCTGGTTGAAGGAGTAGTTTACGTGTTTGAGGAATAAGTGGAACTACCTGCCTTTTTGGGGGGGGGGCATTTCTGTTTTCTCTCCGTGGTTCTAACCTTTTGGCTCTGAGTGAGTGAAGGTTATGGTGAACATCAAACTCATCCAGTATCATTGCTCCCTCTCCATCCAGGGTTCGACACGGAGGGTTTGGTGTCAGCAGTGTGGCCGGGGGGCGAGACGGAGGCTCTGACACGCATAGAGAGGCACCTGGAGAGGAAGGTGAGCGGCAGGTTCAGGAAGGCAGCCGAGCAAAATGGTGCGCAGCAGCATCAATCCTGACTTTCTGCTCGATTCCTCCAGGCGTGGGTTGCCAACTTTGAGAGGCCTCGGATGAACGCTAACTCTCTGCTGGCGAGCCCCACAGGGCTGAGTCCCTACCTGCGCTTCGGCTGCCTGTCCTGTCGTCTGTTCTACTTCAAGCTCACCGACCTGTACAGGAAGGTAAGCCAGTCAGTCTCAACTTCCCGTAAGCAGCGACTTGGGTTTGAAATGTCGGCTGTTCTCACCTGTCCTCACGTTCTGCCTCGCGGTTCAGGTGAAGAAGAACAGCTCTCCTCCGCTTTCGCTTTACGGGCAGCTGCTGTGGCGAGAGTTTTTCTACACAGCAGCCACCAACAATCCACGCTTCGACAAGATGGAGGGCAACCCCATCTGCGTGCGCATCCCGTGGGACCGCAACCCTGAGGCATTGGCTAAGTGGGCAGAGGCCAAGACTGGTTTTCCCTGGATCGACGCCATCATGACGCAGCTGCGCCAGGAGGGCTGGATCCATCACCTGGCCAGGCATGCGGTGGCCTGCTTCCTCACCCGGGGAGACCTGTGGATCAGCTGGGAAGAGGGAATGAAGGTGGGTGCGGGTCACAGCAGGAGCCACAAAGCAGGCTGCGGAAACGCCTCAAAGGACTGACTGCATGATTCATGCTCTGCATGCTGTGTCTGCCCTCCTGCCCAGGTGTTTGAGGAGCTGCTGCTGGATGCAGACTGGAGTGTGAATGCGGGCAGTTGGATGTGGCTGTCCTGTAGCTCTTTCTTCCAGCAGTTCTTCCACTGCTACTGTCCAGTGGGCTTCGGCCGCCGCACCGACCCCAACGGCGACTTCATCAGGTGGGTAGAGCCGTCTCTGGCCTCTAGCCCTTCAGCTACACAGATGGCCCAGTCAGCGCAGCTGTCGGCTCGCTACCGCTGGCCAATGTGCTCATGGGAACTCTGCTTCGGGCGTTCCTCTCTCCGCTGCAGCGACAGGCATAAACACGCACTCACACTGTGATTGGGACCTTACGTTATACTGACAGCAAAGTCAGCCAAGCACGGACACCTTTCTCCAGATGCGAATGAAACCCGCATTTTCGAACCTCTGACGGGGGTGTGAATTGTTTCGGTTGGCCGGACTCGATCGAAATGGCTCTTTCTCTTGGTAACATGCGGCGACTGTTTGGGATGGACTGCCGGCTGTGCTGGAGGGTATGTTGCGTTTTCCTGGATGAGACACTTTAGCTGATGATGATGATCCAGGGGTACGACAGACCTGTAGTCACTGCCAACCCAGCAGAGCTGGAATTCACAGTTTTGTGTTTTTCTGCAGTAGAATGACAGATTTCAGACAAAACAGAATTTCGTAGGGTGTCTAGTTTATGAAAATAAGATTACTGTCTAGGCTTGTAAAAAGCCTTTGAGAAGTTGGGCTTCTCCCTGTAAACAGTGGAGATGCTGTTGCGCTCAGTGCCATTTTTGGCATCATCAGAAGTTTAGAGAGATTTTACATGTAGAGTTGTAGCTGTATTGGGTTGGAAGGTGGGAGTAAACAGAACATGTCTCTGCACCAACGTGATGGCTGGGCATGGAGACCGGGTGTCACTGCAGGAGGACAGCAAACTAAAGAGGCCAGAGTCAGTCAGAAACTAAGTCGGAACCTCGCAGGTGTCTTGGAGGCTCGCAGGTGTCCGCAGGGACGAGGCCGGCTGTCCTATAGGCTCGCAGGTGTCCATCAAGTCACATCATCTTGATGTCCTGTAGGCTTGCAGGAGTCTAGAATGTGGTAAGTGCAGCACCAAAACAATGTGGCTTCAGCCCAAAGCAGAGAGACAAATCAGCTTGATCTTTGGCTTTTTTTTTCCCATGGTGTCTCTTTAAGCTACCCTTGCAGTCCCTTGGAAGGTCTTCTGCTCTCTCTCTTTTTTTTTTAACCCCTAATTAATAACAATAGAGCCGGTTAGATTCTGGAACCATGGTTTACTATGTTATGAGTGTGTAGCTGTGTGTCTGTGTGTTTCTTTTGAAGTGGGTGTGAAGTAATCCCAGATTCTGTCTGGGGGGTGCGTGCGTGCGTGTGTTGTTTCTCTGAACCCACCATTCAGACTCTTGTTCCAGTGGTGGCCTGGAAGTTGTTCTGTCACCAGTTGTGTCCCTTCTTGTTCTGTCTCTTCAGGGGTTCGGGGATTGGGTGAAAAGTTCAGCTTTCCCTTTTCCCCTTTGTAAATTGTAGTTGATTGCTTTTAAGACGAAAGCCATTCTCAACCAAAGCATCTGGAAGCCTGTTAACTGTGGCTCCGGCGGAGAGCCCTTTAATGGTGCAATGCGGTGGCCTGCTCCGCCCGGCTGGGTGGCATCTCATTTCCTCAAAAGGGAGTTTAACTGCTTGGTAAGGAAGTGCCGCCCGGTGGCCGTGCCAGTAGGCAGAGCGCCACAGAAACCTTTCAAAGAGGGGTTGACGGGAGATGCCCGACTCCGACGCCCCACCTGCCGTCAGCCCCTTTCTGTTGAACGTGTTTTGTGGCTCTTCGCCTGGTGGATGTAGCCCTGCCCGTTCTCGAGAAAGGCTTGAGTGGTCAAAGCCTCGTCTCGACAACCGCAGGCCCTCGGTATGTTTGTTTGAGGGTGTCCGCAGGATGCCGTCTTGTCCCAGCCCAGGAAAAGGAAGTCTAAGACCTCTGCGAACAGCGCTGAGCTTTAGAAGTGTTGCCACTCCCAGCCATTTCTCGGAGGAGTGCGTTTTGTTCCGCAGGGGACGGCACCGCCGCGGACTTGCAGGGGCAGGTTGAGAACGTTCCTGGCGAAATGGTCGCAGTCCCTTTTGGCCAAACGAGGGGCTACCTGTCGGAATAAAAGAAGCAGATTACCGCGTTGCTCGTCCCACAGTTAGCAGGTTTCTCTGCTTTGGCTTAGGTGTGCTGTCGTCTCAAAAGCGACCAATGGCAGTCGGAGGGGCAGGGAGTGAACCTGAACCTCTTACTCAGCCCGTAGCTTTTGTGGGGGTGGGTTTGGGTGGGTGTTTGGGGTGGGGGTGGGGGGCTGGGCTGGGGGGGGGTCACTACCTCTGCTTTCTAACGCGTGTTATAGTAGGAATCTCCGTAGCCCTCAAAGCAGGCAAGACCTTGGGTTTAAAGTGCATCGGTCTGCTGGCCTCGGTGTACCATCCACACCCTCTGTCCGGGCTCTGGTAAGGTGGACCAAATAGGTAGGTGGCCTTTCGCTGTTCAGGAAATCTAAACATTCTATTGTAACCTCACGCCCAAAGCTGAGTGACCCTGCTGTTGTGGGGATGCGGGGGGAGGGTGGGGTTGCAAACACACGGGACACTTCTCAGCACTCGGAAGCTGGGATGTGTACGATCGCCTTGGAAGCAGCAGTTGGACCCTCAGGCACGGTGGTAAACCTCTTCAGACGTGTCTGGCTAAACATCGACAGGCAAACCGCATTCCTCCACCCTCCGCCGTTCTTGGAGACCGACTTTCCCCCACCGTCCCAGGGCTGAGGGAGCAGCCTGTGGGCTTAGCACCTTGCGGCAACTGCTGCTGAACCTCGTACAGAAGAAGCAGCTTTTCTCCTGCATTCCGTCGGCATCACGGCAAGAGGGAATGCAGAACACGAAGTGAACCGGCACCACTTTAAATGGGCCTCTTTGTTTTCTTCTCCTGGCCCTGTGTCTCGCGCAACGTTTACACCCTTATAATCCATAAATGACGACGGCTTCTTATCCTTCCCCGTGCGCTTCCCGCTGTAGTAAATGGTGTAAACGGAGCAGCCCTCTCGTGAGGTTCTGGTGTAGGCACCAGTGCTGGAAGGCAAGTCCAGGGAGAACGTTTCGCTTCAGCAGGTGAGGTCCAACACCAGCGATCGGACGTCCCTGCTTTCCTCGTTTCGGCTCACGCTCCGGTCAGACAAAGAGCCGCGGAGGTGAGGGTTAGATTCACAGAAACGGTGGCCGTGACCACTGGAAGGGAGGCTAGCCTTAGCAACGCAGCCATTCCTCTTCCTCACGTCTTGGTAATCTTTAATCGACGTCCAGCTTACCAAATTAAATTCGGAATGATTCTATGACGTCACAGTAAACGAAAGACCCGAGTTGTTCTTCCTTCCCACTCGCATCACTTTAACGTTTGTAGCATGTAGCACAAACACAGCCTTTTGTCAGCATCAGAGGTGCTCTTGAGGTGTCTGCCAAGTCACAGTGGTCCAGTAGTTTGGACTTGGTGTTCGTGACGAGACCCTGTGGTTTAATCTCTCCCTATTTTTGCAGACGTTATTTACCTGTTCTCCGAGGTTTCCCTGCCAAGTACATCTATGACCCCTGGAACGCCCCGGATTCCGTGCAGGCGGCTGCCAAGTGCATCGTGGGTATTCACTACCCCCGGCCCATGGTCAACCACGCCGAGGCCAGTCGGCTCAATATCGAGAGGATGAAGCAGATCTACCAGCAGCTTTCGCGCTACAGGGGGCTTGGTGAGTTCTGCGCCTCCGCAAGCAACTAATTCCAGCAAGTTGCATGAAATTAAATGGAGATGCATCAGCTCTGAGGGAGAAAGGAAACGGAGAACCTCCACGTGGTTGGTGTTGGGCCTCCTGTGAGTGGGAGCACCAGTGCAGCCAGAACTAGGAGTGTCGTAATCTTCTTGGGGTACAGGGAGCGATCGGGTCTTTGCAGGTGCTTCATTTTTGGCAGTGGGGGTGGAGCTGAGTATCTCAAGCATAGGAATGATGGAACCCATGAGAGGCAGTGAGGAGCCAAGGGAAGAGGTGTAGACGGAGGCCAAGGAGCTGAAGTGACAACTGAGACCAAAACCAAAACGCCTGGTAACATCGAGCTGATCAGACTCGTACCGTGTGAGTGCTGATCCCATGATGGTTGGCTGCTCTACTGAGGAGTAAGACACTGCAGAGAGGTCAAGTTGGTCATTCTAGGAGGAAAAACCAGTTGCGACTCCTCACGCTTTCTAGGCAAATGTCACGATCTAGATGTATCTTTGCTTTCGGCGAACTAAGTCGATAGCCCAGTGTGGATTGTTCCTGTCAGGGACAAAGGCAGTCTTGTCCCATCGGTCCTCTAACTGGACTTTGTCTTTGGTCACAGGCCTGTTGGCTTCCGTGCCGTCAAACGGAAACGGGAACGGGGGGATGATGGCGTACTCTCCGGGGGAGCAACAGACGGCGACCAGCGGCACGTCTGCCTCTCCTGCAGCCATCGGTGAGCCGCGTGACTATTTTCCTCCCCTTATCCTGAAACTGCAGAAGTTCTGTGACTCCCTCATGCCTCTTTCCCTGATTTCCCCCCCAGCAGCAGGTCCTTCGGGTGGCTCTGTCGCCAACGGAAACGGCAGCGGCAGCATCCTGCTGAACTTCGACAGAGAGGAGCATCCTGGACCCAGCGGGGTGCAGCAGCACGGTGAATAGCGGTGGCTTGCCTACAGCGACGGGCTGGATCGCCCTATAAAGCGGGGTGTTTCACCGTGTTTTCTGTGTCTGCCACACTCAGGCTTCCACGCGGCACCAGATCTGGGGAAGGGCGCGACGAGGCTCTACCAGGCCTGCAGTTCGCACGAGTTTGCCGTGCCGCAGCATCCAGGTATCCGAAGGCTGCCAAACCCCGGCGTGTAAAACTCAGCTACTTACTGTCACACCTTACCCCGCCTCACCCAGGTCACACGTTCCTCAGAAACCCTTTTCCACGCCGACTCTCACGGCTCAAACGCGCACCGGGGTTCATTAGCGGGTTTCGGCGGATCCCTGAGACCCAGAACGATGCCTGTTTATAGCAAAATCTCACCAGTCGCTTCAACAGTTAACGTCAGTTGTCATGACGGCGTTTTCCCAAAGTGCCGTTTATCGGTGTGGATGAAAATGTGCTAAATGAGTAAAAGTCTCAACCAAATTCAGCCCAAAATGCTTCGTAGCTCAAAGCAGGGCTGTGAAAACTCCCCAGAGTGGAAGTTTCAAAAGTAGAAACACCAAATGTATTTGGCTTCTCAAAGCTTTAGCTTTTGCTGCAAATGTGCTTGAAGGTGCAACAGGACTCCCGTTAGTCTTGGGAGGCTCGGGGGGGGGGGGGGGGC
>UFQX01005227.1:33026-45653 GCA_900497675.1 Arapaima gigas | reverse complement strand
GGGGGGGGCGGGGGGGGGGGGGGGGGGGGGGGGGGGGGGGGGGGGGGGGGGGGGGGGGGCAGCGGCGACGCGCTTAAGGTTCTTTGCCCCGTCGCAGGCCGGCCGAGCCACGGCGCGGGGAAGAGGGAGCGCGAGTCGGAGCGGGACGCCGCGGGGGACGCAGAACCGCACTCGTCCTCGCACAAGGTGCAGCGGCACAGCTCCGAGGTCAGTGGCGCCCGCCCTGCACGCGGCCAGCCGGCCCCGGCGATAACCGCCTGCTCTCCTGTCTGTGTTTCAGAAGAGCTAGGAGGACAACACGGTGTCTTACTCGATCGTTTTACTTACTGAGCGTCAAAGAAGCAGCAACGGCACCAAGAAGATCGACTGCTTTCACCAGAAGATTAGTCGAGTGTTTTTCTGCTTTTCTTTTTCGGTTTGGCCCTTAGCTGAAAACAATTGCGGACCATTTGAAAGCTAAAACGACGAGTTGTTTTTGACACACCCGGATCAACAGGTGAAAATGTGACGTTAAGCTTTCGGTTTCGGGGCGGAAACGGACGGGGTTGTTGTCCGAGAAGCCGCGCGCAGCAAAGCCAACGCGGAATCCTGCTCCTCCGGGCCCGGCCCTCAACGCAGGGGGTCCGTCCGGGGCCGCGCGTCGGCAGCAGGGCGCATCCCTGCAGACGTAGGGGAAAGGAGAGGGGGAGCAGGTAACCGTACGAGTAGCTAATCTCAGTCTTTAGCAACATCCCTCTCGTGTAGCACCTGCACGATCGCACCGCTGGGGTCCGCACCCCAGATCTCACCGGTTCCCTCGGGCCACCAGCTCGTCGGCCGTCTGGCCCTTCGGAGGGCAGCGCTGTACGCGGACAGGTGTCGGCACACGCATCTTACCAAACAGGGCAGCTACCGCTGTGCAGCTCCGCGTACCGTGTTTTTACCACGTTTTTAACCCGTTGTCAGGAAGACTCCTGGACCACACGAAGGGGCCGCTGCTGTGAATCACTTTTTAAGCGTGTGACCTCCTGTAAGGGTTGCATCAAACGACGCCTATAAACCCGTGGTGCAAAGCTAGTCTATTTTGTATATAAAGATGTATACATATATATTTTTTTAATACTGCGTTTGTAACTTTGTAAGTCGGCTCAACTCGCGTCTCGTCTCTTTGGAAAGGTGTAGGTGGGATTTGACAACGGGAAACAGCTCTTTTGGGACGTGGTGAGCAGTATTCCGGAAAGTACTGCGCCACCGTAGCCCAGCATCCCTGCAGATTCTGAGCGGCAGTCTTTTGGCTGCGTTGCCCACACAGGGGGCTCCGCGAAGACGCCAGGGTTGTTCCCTCCAGCTTCACGCTACTGCTGCTGCTCGATGTTTAAAACCGTCCAAATATTCCTGCAGGTGTGTTAAACAAACAAGAATCTGTATGTGGGAAGAGCTTTTAAGACGGCGCTTGAGTTGCAGAGAAGTTAGGAGGTGGATTTTGGAACAGGTTTCTATATTCTAGCAGCACGGTGGGACTGACAGCGGCCCCCCCACACGGCCACTGTGCGTTACTGTAAGGAAACAGTTTAAACGTTCGGTTTAATTTTGTTTCGTCCACAAACTGTCAGCAATCGGTCTTCATTTTACCCCCCGTCCAAACTTAGTCGCACATTTTCACCTCTTTTTCCCAATGGGTGTCCCCCCCCTTTAATTTGCTTCATCTAAATATGAGGAAAACTTGTAACCACATTGGAGACACTGGTATTGTTAGAAACACACAAGTGTGTCTTTACACATCACTCGGACCTCAACCTACTTGTGCGCAAGGTGAATATTACTGTAGATGAGGAAGCTGAGCTGAGGAAGGAGCACAGCATCGTCCTCAGCATTTTTATAACCTTTTTAATAAAACATAAAAGACAAAAACGTGGGCTGAGCAAGAGGCGGATGGAGCCCTTTTTACACCATGAGCGGAAGACGTGACCCCGGGTTAAGTTTGCACACGAATGCAGTCTGTTTTAGTACAATGGCTCTGTTCTGCTTTGTTGGCCTGGATGACAAAACAAAAACGCAACATTCCGAATGGTCCAAAACCAATGTGAACTGTACCTCCCAGGTGGAACCCACGGGTGACGCGGACCTGTGCGTAAGGAAGCTGTACAGCACTTGTGTAAACTAACAGCAAAGGTTTCAACTACATATTTGCTTAAAGAATTAGCTTTGCTTTCACTTCCCAAACTGCAATGGCTTTGCAAAGAAACCTGGTTGTCTTCACGTGAAACCAGGTCCTGAACCAGGATGGGCGAATCCTGCTTCTCGCCCACTTCTGAACACACTTCTGCCAACAGTTCTAATCCGGCATAGAAACAAAATGTAAGATTTGACTCTAAACCTTTTGAAAACATTGTTCACGTTGCTTTGCCTGGACGCTGGAGGAGGAGGAGGAGATCTGGTTTGTTTCAGCTTGTGCACCCCGTCTCCTCACCACCCAAGAAGCAAAGATGAGGAGCAGAGAAATGGACATCTGAGCTGAAGCTCTCGTCCTCCTGGCCCTCGATGCCCCAATTTCAGCTCCTGCTCTTAGAAGCGAAAAGCTGCCAGTACAGCTGTAGCAAAAATGAGGAAGAAAACAATGACCATCTTGAGTTTTGCTCCTCACCCCCACCCACACCTTCCAAAAAGCAAACTGAAGATGAGCTGTAATTTACTTCATCGAAGACGTCGCTGACTAACCGGCAGGAAAAGGACTGGTTTACGGAGAAGACGCCGTTTCGGAGTCTGTGCAGCTGCTGTTGGGGGGGGGAATTTGTCACAAGAATGTTTGTTTTGAGCTTTTTGTAGAGCGAAGCCTGCTGTGTTAATGGGGCTATGCAGTGTAGTCGCAGTAGCTTTTGTTTCAATATATATATAAATATAAGCCTGCTAGAACTTTTTTTTCCTTAATTTCAGTACAAATTCAATTTCTTAGGAGAAATAAATGCAAAGCAAATCGCTCTGTGTAGCTGTACTGTCTCTCGCTGACCTAGTCTGTGGATTCTTGTGCTTAATGGAAGTGGAAACCCAATAAAATCAGACCGACGTGAATTTGCTGCGTCTCGTCTGTTGTGGGGGGGTGGGGGGGGCTACTATACACACATCACGGTAACGGCAAATCAGGTACAGTGGCTGCAGGAGGTAACAAACACCTTGGGAAACACGTTCCGTTCTGTATTCTAATTTTTCTACCTGTTTTACCCCCCCATTTTGGGAAAGTGTTTTTAATGGTGCACTGTCGCTTTAAGAAGGTCCTCCTCTCTCGCTTACTGGGCGGGAACCACAATTTTCTTCAAACAGTTTTTTGGAGTTTAAATGTTAACAAAAATATAAAACCCTTTATACTCTGCTTATTTATTTGTGACCTTTCGATTTAAAGAAAAAAATGCATCCATCCACCCCGCTTGTTCAGGTGTGTTTTCGGGAAATACAGGATTTTGCCCACGGACTCCGTCCACCCTGGTCGTGACCCACTGTTTCTTAAATGTGTCAAACTTTCCTCGGTTTCTCACCTTCGCCGGACGCTACTGCGATGCGCTTCTCTTCGGGGGTTTGCGCCAGTTAGTGCTAATGCACAGCGACTCTCACCTGAGCGCAGCTGCACAAACTCATTTCCAAGTTCCTCTTCAGGAAGCTGTGGCAGAAAGTGCTGCAGAAGTTCAGAAGTTTGACAAACGAGCGACTTCTGCCTCCGTGCGTGTAAATCCCCCGCCGAGCGGCTCCCTTCGGCCTCCGCACAGCGGCGCGGCGACACCTGCCGGCCGCTCGCGGTACTGCAGCGTCTCCGCCGGCGAGGCACGATAAACACGGTGACACCGCTGTACCGCGTCTGCTGTTCCACGGTCACGCAGCGCGGTCACTTCCACAGGAGCAGTTCTGCTGAGTTCATCAGCAAAGCGAAACCCGGAGCTGCTCATCTGCACTTTCAAAGCCCTTTCTTTCCCTCACTGTTTCTCATCATTCATTCACCCGATATTTTTCTCCAGGATGAGAAGTTTGTACCCTGGATTATTATCCATTTACACTCCGGGGTCATTTTTACCAGATAATTCTTGCAATGTGCCAGGAAAGAACCTTGATCTCCGCCGCTGACTGCTGGCTGTCTGCTGGACCTACAAAATTTGTGCTGGGATACAAAGTGAATCACGCCATTTCTGCACATTTTAATGCTATTTATTTATTTCCAGCGCGGGCGGGTGGTGGCAGCGTGACAGTGTGGGGAAGGTAAAAGCTCCTGTTGCCTCCACACAGCACAACATTCCTGCATCTTCTGGAATCCCTGCCCAGAAAAGTCAGGTTGTTCTGAAGGCCACAGGAGGTACAACAGGCTGCTAGGTAGGTGTACATAACAAACCGACAACTCGCCGCATTGCATCTCTTCGCTGGAAAGACGGTCGGTTCCCAGGCACAGGGGACAGTTCCTGAGGGAGAAGAGGGTTCAGGTTTCTGTGGCTGGGAACTTGAAAGTGTCTCCACTAAGAAGGGGAAGAATTGTGTTTTATTTGTTGGGCTGTGAAAAGTTTCATTTCATTTTCATATTTAACACAGTGCAAATATTTTTGTTTGGCTCCTTTATTGCGTTTCGTGTGAATTAGCAGAGCAGAGCTGGGTGGTGATGTTCCCAGCAGCGGAGTTGATTCCCTGAGTGTCAGAAAAACGTGTTTTTTCAATAAATTACTGTGGTACTTTGCTCCTCGCGAGGGCCTCCGCCACCCACACCTGAGCTCAGGTGCTGCTTGTGACCTGCAGCAAGGGACCCCCCTGATTTGGTAGCTGAAATGCAAATGGAAGTCTGTGACATTCTAGAACGTTCTGTCCAGAGTAGTTTAAGCCTTGTGATGTTTTTAGTAGTCAAACCCCATGGCCTGGAAGGGCGAAGGGGGGGGGGGGGGTCACCCAGAGCAGCAGCAGCTCGGCACCCTGGGAGCTCAGCCATTGTTTCCTAATTAAGCTCAGTTACCGCAGGAACAATCTAGATGTCTGGAGGGCAGCCAAGTGGCTCGAAGCCCAGTGGGATCGGAGCTCACGCCCATTTGCGCTGCGTCTTACTGACCTGTTCACACCGTTTCAAAGCACCTCCAAACTCCTCATCCAAATGTGCCAAATTAATTTAAACCGACGCTGCTGTGACTGGAGTCACGCGCTGGGGTTTGTTCACGTTCACCTTTGACATGCAGGTGATGGAAATGAAACGCGGATGGAGAGACGGGTAACTGAACACAGAGAAAACAGCCACATTTGTACCAGGGTGAAATGCGGTAACTCACTGCGTACTGAAGCCTCAGACATTCCGTCAGTTATTTACAGCTTTGTTTCACTCCTGCTAATCTGACTTCATCTTTTTCAATCTAACAGCCTGTTTCTGCTGGATGTGAGCAGACATCAGTGTCCTGCTGGTTTGTTTTCAGGAGACACAACTGCAGTTTATCAGTTCACGTCACACAGCTAAAAAAGAACAGCACGACGCAGCGCTGTAAATATATACTATGACCACGTCTGTTATTCCCATCTGGTGAGGGCAGGTGTCAAGCTGGCATCGGCCACCAGAGAGCCCTGCGTGAGCCTCTGTCTGAAGGATGCGTGAAGGTGACAGAACTGGCGGTCCCTCAGGAGGGGTGCAGAATCTAAACCCCGTTGCATCTCAAGTTTCATCCCCAGTGTGCTGCAATGAGCTTCCTGTGCCCCTCAGAGCTGCTGAATTCCCCCAGTCCCATCTCTCTGAGGAGCTTCTCTCCTCACCTTCTCGCAGCTACACGAATGAGTCCAGGACCGTCTTCTGCGACCATCTACTTATTTGCTGTCTGAATCTCACCTGAGGGATACGAACCAGCAACACGGTGGTATCAGGGACACAAGCTGTGTTCTCGCCATCATCCCGTCTGTCTAAAGCTCTTCCTCTGCTGTCGATGCACTTTTGTTCGCTGTAAGCTGTTGATCTCCTCAGAGAAAAGAATTTGCCCAAATTAACAAAACCTTGTGTTTGGTTATTCAAAGTAATTTGCCAAGTGGCCACTTTATTAGGAACAACACGCTAGTAACCGGCTGTGACACGCTCTTGGGTCCTGAACAGCCTGACGGATTCTAGAGGGTTCTTGCCCCATGCAGGCTTTATCCAGTCACACTTTCTTGAGGTTTTGAAACAGCACGTTCACTGCGTCCCACCTCAACAGTCTGGGGGGGTGAGCCGTGCATGGAAACGGACAGGTGTACCTAATAAAGTGGCCACTGAATGTATATCACTTCATTTATGCCGTTAATGCTTGATAACGTGGAAAACAGCAACCCGCGGGTGGCGGGTCTCCCTCAACAACAGCCACCGAGTCAGTTGTATTACATAAGGTTTTATTATCATGAAATTACAAATAAAATATTTCTATAACAAACTCGACTACTGCTGCCCTTCTGCACAGGGGACACGACACAAAAGTAAACCGTTGCATTGATGTGCAGCCTTTGAAAAGAAACCTTCACGAAATTTCAAAAGTTGAAATGCGCGACCAGCCAGCGAGCGCTGGAGAAACACACGCTCCTTCTGCACGAGGGGGAGCCGCTGGGGGTCCGCGCGCCGTGACTGGGAGAACCCGAGACGGCGGATCGAACCGTGTCTGTCGCCACCATCTTTAAAGCACTAACTGCGGCCGAGGAGGCGCAGAGTCCAGCTCCTCAACCGACGGCGTTTATTTTCATTTGCGCGTCGGGGTCGGGACGACAGCTGATATTTACCCGGGTAGGAAGAGGCGAAACAGCACAGATTCGGTTAAAAACCCTACAGGTGGATGAAACCGAGTTTCCCTGACGTCAAACTTCGCTGTCGACATGCATCACGGTGTAAAACGCGGGACTGTACCTGATCCGTTACCTCCAATTGTCCATCGCAACAAGATGTGAAACATAAAAAAAAATAATTAAAATAAAAATACTGAATAGGAAAGTGGGAAAAAAAACAGAAAGCTATTCAAGGCACTGGGAATAAGTGTTTAGAAAGTCTGCTTCATCCCTGTGTGGGGCCAGAGGTGACTTCACTCTGCTGGGGTAAGGCTCATGGGGAGGGGGGGGAGGGGGTGCAGGAGCTGTGGCTCCGCCTCCCCGTCTCACTCCGCCTTGTCTTTGGCCTTTTTCGTGAAGGGGACCTTGCTGGCTACTGTGCTTCCCACCGTGGACACGCCCCCCGTGACTGCGGCCACGCCCCCCTTCACCAGCCCCACCCCCACAGACGGGACCGACGTCACGGCGTTTTTGGTCATCTCCAAGCTCTTGCCGCCCAGCCAAGCAACGCCGCCCACTGTGGCTCCCACCACCCCCTTGGTGGCGCTGAAGAGACCTCCTGTGACGCGCCAGATGACCCCCGGCTGAGGCTCGGGATGCTCCTTCCCTTCGTCTGCAAGCAGAAGGACAAGTTGCCACCAGTGTTACGACCAGACTTAAAAACAACCGTCCAAACAATCCAATGAAAAACAGACAAATTTCCTCGACTTGTATGTTTACTCATCTCCTCCTGGAGCTGAAGACTCCCCGGGGGCAGCTCACCTACTGGCCTCAGCTGGGGCCAAGAAAGTGGATCTTCTGCCCATTTATTTCTACACTTTTGGTTCTAGCGAGACTCCGGTTTAAATGTACCTTATTTAGCCACCCGCTCACTACCTGGTGTTTTTTAAAAACGTCACCAGGGATCATCTTCCACATCCCCTGCGGGGGGTAAACAGTGCCTCAGTCATCAAGTCTGGCACAACTTCACCTCAGACGCCTCTCACTAAATATGCAAATTTACGTCGGGAAAGAAGGAGACGACCAGGTGAGGAGCTAAACTGGCCAAAAACAACATGGATCTGCTTCAAACTCACCACCCTGC
Organism: Arapaima gigas; assembly: GCA_900497675.1. Classification (NCBI taxonomy): domain Eukaryota; kingdom Metazoa; phylum Chordata; class Actinopteri; order Osteoglossiformes; family Osteoglossidae; genus Arapaima; species Arapaima gigas. The sequence goes on along the minus strand of UFQX01005227.1, from coordinate 37,807 downwards.
TGTGTTTACCTGTCTGCTCACCTGCGGCGGGCGGGGGCGCCGGGGGCTGTGGGTCCCGCTCCTCGCTCCAGCGGCCCGGCTGCACGGCCGAGTTGGCGTTCTGGAAACATCCGAGAGAAGCCGTTACAGTGCGAGATCTTCCCAGAAACCCATCAGCAACAAGCAGGAGAAGTTGGGTCTGCAGGGTCATTAAGAGGCCCGACAGAAGGACATGTGCAGCTTTAAACACACACACACTCACTCTCACACACACACACTCACTCACTCACACAACTCACTCTCACACACACACACTCACACTGAAATGCGCACACACACACACACACTCACACTGAAACACACACACACTCACACTCACACACACACACACACACACACACAAGAAGAAGAAACTCCGCCAAAACAGAAAAGTCTACTCTGGGGGGGGGGGTCTTCTGCCCAGTGACGCGGTAATGCCCGTCACCATGGAGACACGGTTCCCGGGGGGTGATGTAGTAAAAATAGTAAAATATCGTCATGTTTGCCACTTATTGCTAGAGCTGCTGCCCGGTGGGACCTGCGCTCTTCTCCACCTCTGCTTCTAGCACCTTCTGTGTGACAAGTCGGTGCACCTGGAGCGACCCGGGGTTCGAGGGCGCTGCGCGCTACCCACCTAACATTAATACTGAAATGACTTCACCTGAGGCTCAGGACCGTTCCCCGCACGGTCACCTGTGTGCACACCTTTAACCGCGTTTTTTTTGTTTTTTTTAACATAAGTGACGTGTTTCTAACGGACCTTCGAGTCCCTGTAAATTGACTCAGCAGAGCAGTTATATTAATAAAGAGTAAAATCAGCAGTAAAAACACAGTAAAAACGGGCTCTTACCTTCACCATCGTGTCGCCGCACCGTAAGTCGCACTTTTTGTTCACGCGAAACGTGACCCGCGCGCGGAACCGTGGCTCATGACCCCGTCCCTCGGCGCGCGTGTGAGTGCGTGACGGTGTCGCTGCGGTGCGGGTGCGTGTGCGGGTGTAGAAAGTCCGCTCACGCAACCCAGTATCTCGCTCCCTCTGCCGACGTGGCGCTGCTGACTGCCGACGTCGCGCTCGCGCTCAGAGCCGGATGTTGCGTCACCCGAGACGCCCCGCCCCTCAGGCGCGTTCCGCCGCCTCGTCGCCTCTGGTTGTTCAGCGCTTCTGGTCACCGAGAGGCGGCAGAGACGGGGGCTCCGCTCCTGCGTCTTCACGACCCCCCTGCGGGTTATTACAGAGCTGGAAACTAGTAATACATACTAACTAGTAGTAAAACACTGGGAGTGCGTGACGATCACACTTATTTACAGTGCTGAGTTACCCTGATTTACCCAGGAGTAACGGCACCGGGAGGGGGGGGGTCCACAGGGGCAGAGCCGACCCCCCGCCAGCTGCTGCCCCTGCTTTCAAACATAAACGTTCCTGAATAATCTTGACTAGTTTAACTCCACTGATTTTGTCATACCCCCCCCCCCCCCGCTGCCATCCTTCCTCCGTCTGATTGGACAAGCATGTTGGTGACGCAGCCGCTCCGCGTTGTGGACACGCCCCCAACAAACAAACAAACAAACAGACGAATGGAAACATCGCGCTGGGGACCAGTTTAACTGCCACAGTTGACAACTTTTTCAGTGAATCGCTGCTGTTTGATGGTTTTAAATAAAACAATAAACATTACAGGTTAAGGTTAACTATGCTGCTTTTGACCTGCCAGTTAAACCGTCTCTTCCGCAGGTATAATTTGTGGGTTAAAAAACAAAAAGCAGCCGGTTCCCGGCTGTAAATCTCAGCAGCGACACCCCCCCGGGGGGTAATTGTAATATTTGCGCTATTCTAATGAGATCATTAGGTAGGGAAGTTTCCAGGTGCTGCAGATGTTTAAATTACACGGCGGCTGGTGTGTGGTTCTTCTGTCTGTCCGCCGGTCTCTGGGGGGGGTCAGTGATGTCCAGGAAGAACGCGCTCGGCTACCTGCGTGAGCAGAGGATGAAGTACTACGCCACGGAAGGGTCTCAGTGGCTGAGGCTGGAGAAGTTCTACAGAAAGAGGTGGTGGGATCTTGGGTCCCTTTAGTGTGACACTCGGGCCTCACTGCCGGGTTTTTCCTTTACTGGACTTTTTTTTTTTTTTTTAAGTGTGTATAAAACTTCCAACATCTTCTGCAGGTTGTGGCATCAGCTTACTGTTGACTTGCTGAGGTTTGTTCACACCCCGGCTCTTGCTGTAGGAGACAGGATTATCAAGGTGTGTGTGTGTGTGTGTGTCTCTCAACACTGCTCATAAACACTTTTCCTCCTACATGAACACTAGTTATTACAGTAGCTGTTTCTACCAGTGGAAGTTGAGGTGCTCCGGGTCTCTGTCGTCTTCTCTCCAGCCTCTTGTGTGCAGAACTCACTCATGTGAAACAAAAACTGCCATGTTTGCTTCTGCACTGGTTGGTAACGTCACCCCCCCCAAACCTGCAGTGTTCTGTTCTCCCCCCAGCTCTACGAATGTTTCATCAGCGAGTTTGAGCACTGGTGAGTGGAGGGAAGGGATGCTGACAACTGCTGAGCTGAAGTGGACCTGCACTGGGCACCTGGCTGTGTTATCTGTAATGGGGGGGGGGGTTGGTGTGTGTGTGTGTGTCTGTGTGGATAAAATGGTTTAGTTTGCTTTGCTACAGCACATGAAACCCACAGCTGACTTTTCTTGTCTCTCAGGATTAATCCCATGTTTCTTGTCGAGATACTGATAATGGCAGCGCCGCAAGTGAACAGTGAGTTGGTGAAGGTGGTGAAATCTGAGCTGCTGTTGGTGGTGCGACTGGAGGCTTATTTCTACTTGTTTCTCCTCCCTGGGAACAGACTGGGGCCAAGTGACGCGGCTGTTCGAAAGGACCAAAGAAAAGGTACCTTTAATATAACCGCTCTGGGCTTCACTGTTCAAACATGTTGGGAGATGAGACTTCATGATTCATTCCTTCAGTGGCGGACAGCGCCATCTAGTAGCGACCATGTAACATTGCAGCAGTTTAGTCACGATGTCACTTGACTGACTTGACTTGATACCTGATGTAGGTCTTCCTAGCTTTGATGAAAGTACGTCTGCCTAAAATGTAACTGGCTGCTCAGTGTAAGTGCTGAAGGTAAGACCTGTAATGTTTGACTCCTGACAGGTGAAGCACAGTGATGAAGCGTTGCTGCTCTGCCTGACTGCTATCGCAACCGCCAAGATGTCTGATATGGACATGGCTGGAGCTAAAGTACGTGCTTCACACCTGCTAACTAGTCAGTAGCGCACCCCCCCCAATAACTGGATTACACACGTGGTAGATGTTGCACATGTTGTCCTGCTTGCACTGCTCAGTTGCAGTGCCTACTGGCTGCTTCCCCCCTTGCATGTTTGCTCTTCCTTTAGTGACTCTTAAGGACATATTTGATGCACATGTGTACAGCTGTACCTGTGTAATCATGACCAACTCTGGCCTCTTCACAGGCAGCACAGCTTCTGTGTTGCTCATGGGTGAAGGACAAATGTCTATCTTTAAAAACAGACCTAAAACCTGCTTTGTGTTAAATAAACCAGTGAGCTCCAGACAATGTTTGTGGTCCTTTTGGTTTAAGGGTTAGATGTAAAATGGTCTCAGCTCATTATCGTTGTCTGTTACCTTTCTAACCTCATATCTGAGCACGTGCTATGCGGAACAGAGTTCTACCCCAGGATGGCACCAGTTGTCCTTGTCAGGCAGCCCTGCCCTGGACCACACAGGTCAGCCAGGTTCATGCCTTTTAGTATGTCCAGTGCTGCATTGAGTGCTGTTCTAAGTTGATCTCATTCCTTAATTTGCAGTTAAATTTTGGGGAAATCAAGCTTCTTCTGAGTGCTGAACAGGAGAGATCAGTATGCAGCAGCTCCTCAAACACAGCTGTTCTATAGCTGACAAGGAGAAGTGTCTGTCACCACAGTGATGTGCCCTCCACCCCCATTAACTCACTGCCACCTCTTGCCAAGAACTTGTATCAGATGTGAATGATGCAATGAGAAGACTGTACATCTAGGTTTCTACACAGATCTTGGCATAATTCTATATGGATGAAAGTAAATGGTGTAAAAATACTGGGTCCTGGTTGCAGAGCATAGAAGGTGGGCTTATGGAGTGTCTAAGAGTGGAAAAACAAATGGTGCCCCAAAACAGGTTGTTGCTTCTGAACAGCAGTTGGAGCACCAGGGTGATGTGTCCTCTTAGCCCTTCTGATCTCAACTTCAAGACTTGCACTGATCTTAACAAATTGGAGAAATCACTGTGTAACCAATGGGGGGGGTGTCGCCTTAAGATTCTGACTATCCCTTGCTGTTGGGTGTTGCACTGTGGCATCGCAGCAGACAGCATTGTGCTTGTGTGACAGCGCATTCTGGATGCAGCAGAGGCCCATATGAAGCAGATGCCTTCAGTGACACCCGTCCATGCCCGCTTCTACACCATCCTCTGCAACTACCACCAGGCCATGGGGCAGCCTGCTCTCTACTACAAGCATGCATTCCACTTCATGTCTTGCGTGGATGTGGAAAATATCACAGGTAAGCAGTTCCTGTACAGGACTGCTGGGGCCAGACTGTGACACTTATGTGAGTGAATCTCCTGAACTGCTTTCCTTCCAATCCTTTCTCAGACATCTTGGTTTTAAAATGTTCTCAGACCACAGTGCAGGGCATCTCATCCTGCCTTGTTGAACCTCCATCTTTGGGGGGGGGGGGGGGGGGGTGTGGAAAATGTAAATAT
>UFQX01005227.1:0-26062 GCA_900497675.1 Arapaima gigas | reverse complement strand
CCCCCCCCCCCCCCCCAGTGGAATGGGTGTCTTCTATCAAGCCATCCCTGATGTTGGGACTGATGGGAAAAATGTAATGAAGCTCATTCCGGTTCAGAGGGTCAATGGACAGTTTGTTAGAACACAGGTTAGCTGTAATCTGCCGAATACTTGCAAAAATCCTGATACTGAAACCCAAAGGGTATTTGCCCAACCCATCCGTTTCACACCAGCTTCACGCAACAACGTTCCAGTCACAAGATACGTGCTGCAGAGGCCGTCTGACGTGAATTTCACGGTCAACCCTGTGAGCGGAACAGGGAATTTACAGGACAGAGTGACTGTTACAACAGGCACCCCCATCCAGGTCCACGTTCCCATAGTGACCACTAAGGTTGCCCCCAACGTGGTGACCACAGCACCACCTGTGTTGAACTGTGGAAAAACAATAACGCTGCTCAACAAAAAGCAGTTACCAGTAGCTGTGAAATCACCAGCACTGCCTAGTGGACATTATCTTCAAATCCCCCCTAATGCTGAAGTGAAAACCCTTCCGGCATCTGCGCTGCCTCAGGCTATTAAAAAACGTATACTGACCCCACCGGAGAACAGCACCGCGGGCGTCTCTGTTTCCACAAAAAGCCTGCCAACGGTTGTGTACGTGTCACCGGTGAACGCCATGAAACTGAATGCCCCGGTGCAGGCGGCTTCGACGTCTCCTGGTGCTGCCGCTGCCAGACCATCGCCGAACGCGAGTGTGCACCCTCCTTTGGTTCCTGCTGGAGGCTCTGCTCAGCCGCCGAAAATCAGTTCCAAGGCAAACCAAGCCCCCGTCACCCCGTTTAAGTGGGTTGTTCAAGAACAGACTGATGGCCTGGCGAAGGCTCCGTTCCTTGTTCCGCAGGACTCGTCAATGACCTCCGATATCTTGAAAGCTTTAGCTCAGATGGAGAAATCGCAGCAGAACATTGCCACTGGCCTCTCTCACAAAGACAATAAGCCATCTGTCAACCCAGGGAAGGACAACGCTTTGGTCATGTGCAATGGGAAGATGTACTTTGTAGCTAAGAAAATGCCCGAGTTTGATTCTCAAGGCCTACTGGAGAAGACCAACGAGGGCCCAACAAAGCACTTGGTGACCGACGGCACGATTCACCCCCCCAGCCAGACCTGTGGCCCCTCTCCTGCGTTTCCAAAATCCAAAGTGCCGAGACTAGACGCGGGATCTACGACCAGGAGTATCAGAGTTGATGAGGTCATTGACTTATGTGATGATGATTCTCAAGAAGAACGTGTGAGTCAAAGGTTGCGAGGCAGCAGCTCGGTTCAGCCGGCCCCCAGTAAAGTAGGGGCTGTGGAAGAAGTCGATGACGACGAGGACTCCAACGTGATATTTGTTTCGTACATTCCGCCCAAATCGAGTACAGTGGCTGGTCCGGAAAGAGAAACGACATGTGAGAAGTTAACTGAAAAAGAGGTGGAAATCGGACAGGAAAAGGAAATGAAAAACTGTCCGAAGACCAAAACTGTCATAGAAAACGTGACAAATGAAGAGGGGGCTACCAATGAGGGAAAGGAAGCCTGCGAAGAACCACAAACTAATCCACCCGCAGAAAAAATGCACGAGGGAGGAACAGCTCCTCTTCCGCCAGCCAGAATCAATGTGGTATTTATTGTCTTTCTGTGTAAAAACGTAGAAAATGACTGTCAGAATGGTGACGGCTTAAATGTTTTTGGATATTTTCTGTCACAAATTAACGAGTCGTTGCACATTGTATTGGAGTTAAACTGCGTCACTGTTTGTTTGTACGTCATCGATGGGGAAATGGCACGAAAAGGATGGTGTGTTTTTGTCTACTGGAGGAAGTTTGGGACAGCGGGACGTTTGCAATGACGTTTTGGCTCTCCGGTGGCCACGTGGGGGGCGGGGGCTCGCACATTTTCCAGTATAATTTATTTAGGTACAACATAATGGGGGGGGGGGTGCGGAAAAGGTTAAGAGGGAGAGTTTAAATGAAAAAGACATCTGTAAACTCCTTATGGGCCACAGGTGTGGTGTAGAAATGACTGAAATGGAGGGTGGCACCAAATTAAGGTGTAGAAAGACAGACGTCGGTATCTGAGACTGCCGTTTTCTGTTGCAGCCTTGAGCAAGGCTCTAACTGCGAGTTACTACAGTAAAAGTTAAACTGCGGTATAAACGGGTAAATGAGTGCGAGTTAAGGACGGGACTCTGGTGTCCAGGTTGTTCCTTCAACTGCTGCGGTAAAACTACCCTGTTTATAAATGGTAAACCGCAGTAAGTTGCTTTGAAGAAAGGGGAGAAATGCTGAAGTGGTGGTGGGAGTTCCTTGGCTTGCTGTGACAGATGATGATTTCACAGTATTTGGCTCCACGTTTTGCTTGTGCGTCTGTGAAGCCGACTGGAAACTTGGTTTTGATGTGAGACGTAATATGTCGCCATTTTGAATCGCTGCTCTCACTGCAGTAATTATCAGGTTCTCATGCTTTATTGGCCGTACAGTTGGTAGTATGTTTTATTGCAGTTTACAGAAATGTTTTTAATATATTTAACCCCCCCCCCACCCAGCACAGTATTCTGATCTTGAGGTGATGAAAATGTGGGCTGGTTTCCCTCTACCATGCAGAGATGGTGCATCTCCCATGAAAAATGAGTCCCGATACAGTACAACACAAAATGAGCTCAGTTGCTAAACAGAAACTAGTTTTTTCAATAGTTGACATTTCATAACCAGACCATTAGTTGGTTTTCCTTCACTGCTGTGCCAGATACTTGTTGCACAATTTTAAGATGTTTTGGGTCTCTTTCTTTGCTGTAGATTGGAGGAATTTCCAAATGCCCATAAGCCCTTGTGTAAAAGGTCACCAACAACGTGACCAGCAAAGCACCCCAGATCATGACACGCGCTCCTCAGTCCCCAACATTGGGAACCAGGAAGGCACAACTCCTCCACTTAAGTCCTGTGTCAAGCGCAAATACTCCGGAGCTGAATGTTTCACATTTTAATCAAAACATAACATCCAGTTCTACAGTCTTGGCCAATTTTAACATCTTGTTAGTTGCCAGCATCATTATCCAGACCCTAATGACGTGACAGAAGCTTCCGTGCCGGCAAGTCAGGATGTTCCGCTAGGTCTGGCGTCTGTTCGTGTCTTGGTGTAGTACCGAGGTTGGTGGAGATCGTAAGGAAGAGCAGCTATGAACCATCCCTATCAGTTTAAAATTTAAAGTGATAAATAGAATTCACTTTATTCTCTCTTTATAAATGCATTGCTGTTTGTTTATTACAAATGATACTCTGAGTGGTTAAGTACAGAGGGCTTACGGGTGGTAAACTAGTACCCTGCGAGAGCCGCCTCACTAGGTAATGTTATGATGGTTATATTTGCAGGGTCAGCGTGTAGCTTAGCAACTGGAGCTTTGGATTTAAAGGTATCGGAGTAGTAGAATCATTGGAATAATTTATTTTTCCAGTTTAAATTGATGTTAATTAAGAGTCCACTTTACACAGATGTAGAAACACGGACCAGAAGCACATTACTCTCGTGAGGAAAGCGATCGGTGAACTACCTCCTTCCCTGGTTTCCTTAAAGAAAACTTTTAAAGGATAACATGGTTTGACTTAAAAAACTCAAACTGTAGCCATCTTGACTAATTCTACGTGCCTAATTCTACATCAGGTTTGTTGGCCTTGGCAAATGCTGCTGTTTGCACTTTCTTCATTTTTGGTCGAACTGGGAATTTTGCAGCACTTGTTTGCTTGTTTTTACAGAACCCTGTGGTTTCTGAGAGAGAAAACACACCTGAGAGTGATGAGCGGCTGAAGCGAAGATTTGGGATCACAGCTGATGTCAAAGTCTTTTTACAAAGGATCCCTTCCACTGAGATGAAGGCATCTCCAAAGAAGGTCCCTCAAATTGGCTCAATTAACAAACGTACATTAGACGGTATTCGCAAGCTAATACAGAACTCGCGGATTGAAATGAAAACAAAAAAGCTTATTGAAACACAGGTAACATGGTCTTCAATACATTTCCGACCAGCGGCTTGCTGGAAAAGTCTAGTGCTGCACGTCACCTGTCAACTCAGTTGTTTCAGTGGAGGGTTTTCATGCGATCTGGAGGTCCTGCTAGTTAGAAATGGCAAGAATTAAATCTGAATTATTATAAAACAGCAACTGTTTGTAGCCGTAGGGGACGATATCTTAAAGCCGGCACAAAAGCAGCACGAACGAAACACGAAAGGGTTTTTTTGTGCTGTCAGTGGGGGTGGAAATATCAACCGCTCTCTGTGTCTCTGTGCGCAAAACTAACAGACAGCCCGATTCCTCAAGGCAGAAATCTTGAATTGAGGGTTATTATTGATCGAGTTACTTGAGGATTATTTCAGCCTGGCGTAAAAGCATGCGTCCCTACTTGATGTTCATTTTGTTGTATTTAATTTTGTATGTTCAAAAGTATTACTGACAAAAAGTGATAATTTATAAATTCTTGTAATTCTGACTGCATTTAAAATTTGTTTGCTTAGGGTTAGTAACAGTTGAACTAGTAAAAAAAAAAAGTATGAAAGATCAGTTAAGATTCATGAGTTTTAAATTAAAAACTGGTGTTTTGATCAACACTTTCTCAGTAGCTCTCCCTGTTACTACAGTTTACTTTTAAGAAGCTGGTAAATCTACTTCTGCCAGTTCCTAATAACGCCACTGAATGTTGTCTGAATAAACTAGAGGTGTCTGCTGTCGCTCAAACTACACTGACGTTACTCAGCTGAGTCGTATCTTACAGGTCCCACCTCTAAAGAGAGAGAGAAGTGTTGAGAACCACCTTCATAATGTGAAGAGGAAGAAAGAAGAGCAACATGAAAATGCTGCTGTTGAAAATACCGGTCGAGGGCACCTGTTGACACCAGAGGGAAGTCCGTCTGACCAGGGGGAACCTTCATCGGGTGTAGAAACGTTAACGGAAAAAAGAGACAAGACGACAGGTGAATCTTTTGCTACTTCAGAGGAATCCAATTGTGCGGCTTCAACTTTGGGGGCCCCAGAACCCATGGAGGCAGTTGAACAGACAGCAAATTCAGAGGAAAATGTGAGTGAAAAATCAGAATGTGCTACAGTTTCCGATAGCCGCTCGCAGCCTGAGACTGGGTTGGAAACCGGGGTCGTGCTCTCCAGTACCGCCTTGCCGGCCAAGGTTGCATCACCGGCCAAAGGAAAGGGAAGGCAGTGCAGGGCGACACAGACTAGTATAACCTGTAACGTGGAACCTGAGAGTGTGGGCATCTGTGACTCGCCTGCAGTCAAGACAGAATCTAGTCCACCAAGAGCACACGGTAACAGAACCAGGTCCGGTAAAGGTAAGGCAGCCGATACGGAACCGAAGCGAGACGCGCAGGACGCAGTACCCACGGTGACCAGTGGGGGAGACACAGAGCCGGCCTCCGTGGAGGTTTGCTGCCCGCCCACCTTGAACGATTCGGGGTGCAGCATCATGGACGAGCCGTCTTGCAGTGACCTCTTCTCGGCGACACCCATGGACCCAGAAGAAATCAGGCGACACGAGAAGATCAAACGGCTGAAGGAGCTCGTGAAGGAGAAGGAAGCCGCCCTCGAAATGATCCGGAAAAACATACTGTAGGCGCTCCGGCTGCCGGCGTTTGTACAAAATGTACATGGTTGTTCTAAACTTGGTGAAATTCTTACACAAGGTGTATTGTCAGTTTTTTCTTATTTTATTGCTGGTCCCTTTAAAATGAACCGCGACTAGAGTTCCCAGCATGAATTGTTCCTATTGCGGTCACTGTACTTTTATATGCAAAGTACTTATTCTGGACATATTTTACTGTTTTACAGTTTATTCACGAATATGTAAACTAAAGCAAATAAATTGTTATCATAGTGACGTTTAGATTTCGTGTGTCGATTACGTCACTTTGAATAGTGTTTTTGTCGGTGATGAACTTGTGTGCAAAGAACTTTCCGCTCCGGCGCTCGGCCAGCTGTACCTAATAAATTGGCCGCCGACTTTCCTCGCGCCTTTTACGTATAACGAAAAGGAAAAATAAGCCTGTTGGGGGGGGGGGGTGCGATGTTCAGCATATTTCCTTCCAGCGCGTCTGAACCAGTGCAGGCAGGAAATTCACCTCGAACCCCGAACCTTGACATCGCGAATCTTCCCGGGTGTTTTCCATCTCTGCCGCCAGATGGCGCCAATGACAAGTAAAGCGAGGAAAAGTGCGGTCGCCTGCTGAGCCAAACTTCATCCTCAAATGGGTTTTGAGCTCATTCTGTAACAATTTCATCTTCATTGGTCACATTTTTGGTGGTCGATTGGCATTTCGAACTCTGTTTATCTTCAGTGTCATCATATCCAGAGCAGTTGCTGAAAATAATTTATCAGAACAATAACTGGTGCGACTCACCAGCAGCCCGGCAGTGATAGAGCAGCGTTTTCACAGTACTTCAGAAAGTACAGCAGAAATTAGCGGTTAAGAAGACAAACAAACTGAAGGTTACAGTGGCCTTTGCCTTGTGGGAGAGTAACTCACTCAGCTGTGCAGAATCAGCTGCTGTGTGGGGATTTTACTCTGCAGGTTGGATGCTCACCCTGTCATGAGAGCCTGGCACACGTGACCTTCTGTGGCTCCTGCGTCTGCATCTTAGCAGTGCGCTGAAGTGAGACGTGGAACATTCTAACATCCGTGTGCAGCACCACAGACCATGATGAGGCCTGCAGTGCTCCTCCTGGCCGGAGCTCCACCTCATGTCGACTCGGCGTTTCTACTCTCCAGACACTGCAGGTCACAACACGCTGAACTGATTATCTCAGGATCTGCTGGGTGTCAGTAGACAGGCTTCTCACCGCTATTGCTCTATCACTTGACTACTTGATGTGACACTTTCATGCAGAGGAACACGGGGACGTGGTGGTTTGCGTTCCATTCAGGTTGACGGCAGAAAGTTTTAACTGCTTCAGTCAGGCATCAGGCCAGGGGTTTGACCTCACTGGCCACTGTGGGCTTTTATGGAAATGTGAGGCCCGCCCACCCACACACACACACACGTGCAGTGTGTTTTGGCGATTCCACAACCACTGCGCCACCAAGTGCTTCACTCGGGTGGCACTGGGTTCACGGCAGATGTACTGGCTTTATTTTCACTCCCAAAACCATTCCTAAAAAATATAACACAAGTGAATTTAGAAAAAAAAATCTTGAGTATACCTGTCTGCACTCTGCTCTACTCCGGCGCCCACACTCCGCACGAGCTGGCGTGTTAACACGTTGCACAGCAAAAGAGGCAAGTCGACGTCCGGAGGTGCTAAACTCGTATCCTCGACATTATTTTTATTTTTTAAAATATGAATTCTTTGCCGCACTAAAACCGGCCCGATAAATTCCCACACCGTCTTTCGGGCTTCAGCGGCGTGTTGGCGTCACGCGTAGACGCTGCGCTGAGACGCCGTGACGTCACGCGCGCGCGCGCACGCCCCTGACTTCAGACCCGGAAGTGTAGTTGTTGGGAGTCGCCGCGTTGTGTGGTCGTAGGTGCGTGATTTCCGTACAGCTGAGTTTTTCGAAGTGTGTGGATTTCGGTGGCGTGTATCGCGTGGATGTTGTCACGGGAAAAAAACGGTGTGACCGTAACGAGCCGCTTTTCAGGACTTAATCCTGCTTTAAACTACACAGCAAATAGCTGTACGTCGCTGACGTCACGTCCGCATCTTCGAACAGCCATATATTTTGAGTTATTTATCTTTTTTAAAAACTCGTATTACGTGCGCATTTCGACAAAAGAGCGGCGTTTTATTAGGGAGGACGGAATGTGTTTTTAGTGTTATACCGACTGCTTAAACATTACTTCTCAAACTTTATGGACGCGGTGGTGGATTGAGGGCCCTGTGGAGTGAAGTTCTGTTGATCCTCATGTTTTCTTCTTCTTATTCTCCTCCTCCTGCAGCAGCAGCTGACCTTCTGGCAGGTAAAACCAGGAAACCAGAGACCCAGCTGAACCACAATGGCAGCCCAGCAAGATGGTGCCCAACAGGCCACTCGCCTGAAGGACTGCAACATCAAGCAGGAGGGCGTTGTGGACGGCTTTGAGCTGTATGTCCCCAAGGATGCCGAACTCTGTACGGTTGCCGTTGAGATGTTACCCCTGTCCATCCTGAAGAGAATGAACCAGTTCTCCACGCTGACCAAAAGGAATGGCGTAAGCGAGGGCCACGGCAGTCCGACAGCCACCTGGATCTCACCTGTGGTTGTCAGGGAGCAACGCGCCCTTCAAGGATGCAATAACAGCGGCACAGCCAAGGCCAGGCTCTCCAAAATGGCCATGGAGTCAGCTGCAAGCCACGTCCACTGCTGGCTACCCATCACCTGTTCACACCTGGCAGCATTCAAAGTGCTGAAGCAGTTTCTGCCTTCAGGGCAGGGCCAGCAGTATGATCCCAAAAAGGAGGAGATGCTGAAGGCCTGCCAAGACCCACCTGCACACCAGGGAGGCACCCTCAACTTCACACAGGACTCTATCATCATCTGCGGTGGACAGATCTTCCTGTCCATCAAGAGCCCACAGCAAGCAAGCTGTTCCAGAAGCTGGCGTCAGTCTCCTGGGTCTCGTGCTGCGACTCTGCCAACTGGCCAGCACACGGAACGCAGGAGCTACTTGTCGTGTACAAGATGCGGACGCTCCAGCTCCACTGTCCAACAGGTAGGGCAATCAAAAAAAACCATATGCTGGCCCACCACTAACCAAATGATGAAATTCTGCCTATTGCTACTTTTGATGGCCCCAAAAACAGCTATAATTTGTTCTAACACTTTTCAACACAAGGAGAGGATGAGAAATGAACCTGGGCCAGTGGCTTCCCACCCCTCCTGGGGATGCTAGACAAGAAGAGAGAGCCAGTAGTTACAGCTAAGAGACAGAAGATTATACAGTTGTTTAGGACATTGCTGTAGTTTGTAGAAGTTCATAACTGGACGTCCAAGTGCAGGTCAGCTGATCTCATCCATCGTGGCCCATCAGCTCCTGTTAGCATGGAGTGCTGATGTTATACCTGATATTGTCAGGGTTTTGTCATGGGTTTCAAATGCACGCAGTCGGTACCAGTAGACAGAAACAAAACGAGGGTGTTGGGAACTGTCAACGTTAAGAGACGAGAGGGTTTTAAACTAAAAGACGAGGTGCAGAGGGGAAGCGTGAAGGATTCGGCTTTAGTTGTGTCAGATATGCCAAGGTTAAACAAGTGGGTCTTAAGCCTGCATTTAAAGGATGTGACAGAAGGGTCATTTCTGATAACGTCTGGCAGATGCTTCCAAAGCTGAGGTGCTCTGTGTCCGAAGGCACGTCCTCCTACCATAATCTTACTGATGACAGGCACTATAACCCGTGTTGATTGAAGGCAGTGTAAAAATGGACGATCTCACTAAACCGGAGCAACGTCATTGACTTTCTTATACGTCAAGTGTAAAATTTTATAATCTCCTCTAAACTAAGCAGGAAGCCAGTGCTGGGGTTATATGGTCAGAGGTCCTGGTTCGAGTGACAGTTTGAGCAGCCACATGTGTCAGGAATGTGGTCCTTCATGGTCCTCTTGTGTTTTTTTTCTTCCCCCACCTGTGTCAGGACCATCCTGGGGGGTCCTGGGAGCTCAGCGAGCTGCAGCGTAGGTTTGGCATCACGCGGCACGTGCACGTCGCTCTGAGGCGAATACCTGCCGCCAGTTTGGAAAAACGCGGCAGTCGGACACCTGAGCCACGGGCCTGTGGTAGTGAGGTGAGTCACGGCCTGCGTTCCCAGGGAATTGAACCTCACCGATCCTCCTTTGAAAAGCAAATCTGAGTAATTCGCAGCATTTCTGTAGAGATGCACGATATGGGAATTCGTCTCCCATATCGGATAATTTCTACCTATTTGTCGGTAGAAGCCAATATCCGATGGGGACACGTCCATAAAATACTGAGGAAAAAGGGAGTAGATCTGCCTGGATGAGAAATGCAGACCATTTTAGTTTTTCAGATCATAAACAACCATTAAAATAAACGGCATCTGCAGGTCCTGCGTGGCTGCTCCCCGATCGTGGAATAGAGAGCAGTTTCGTGAAATATTGCATTGAGTTATCAGTGAAATCTAAGCATCGGCTCGATGCCGGATTATTGATGGATACTGATATGAAACATGTTATTATTTATCACGCCTGAAAGCTCCTTCCCTGCTTTCTGTAGGATCAGGATGGCCAAACATCTCCATCTGGTGGCAGAGTGGAAGAACAGGGTGCTGGCGATGCAAAGGCAGGAGCCTCGTGTGAAAGTGAGGGTTTGGAGGACAGGAAGCAGCGTCAGGTGGTGGACAGGGGAAAACTTCTGGCAGTGGAGCCTGAAGAGGAAGAACCTGCGGTTAAGAATTTAAAATTATCTCTGTCTCCGGACATCCTGCCAGAAGAGGAGAGCTGCGATGAGCTGGTCCATGGCAGGACAGGAAAATGTGAGGTAGACCTAAGCGAGAGTGAACACCAGAGCGGAGATGCGGAGAGCGAACGTGCAGTGGAGGGGGGGGCGGAACAGACGGCGCCAGAGAACGCTTGCAGAGATGGGATCCAAGCGGAGGACAGGAATCCCACGATGTCGGTGTTTTACCGCCCGTCTGCTGTAGAAGACGTGATGGTGGTTGACTTTGAGCAGCTGGCGAGGGAGGAGCGGATCAGCCGCATCCGGGAGAAGCTCCGGGAGAAGGAGGCAGCTGTGAGGAGTATGGATTCCCTCAGCTAAACTGTGTGCTGCATCAGCACCGATGTTCCATCAAGGCTCTTTAGTGTCTTCTCTGTGCTACAATGTTGACATAAAGACCTTGAGCCCAACTTCCATCCTGGAGATGGAGGACATTTGATAGCGTGAATTTCTTTGTTAAACTGCCTCCACATATTTGTTTTCTTTGATGGGCTGCAGCAAAATGTGTTTGTTATAATTGTGTGAGAAAAAGCTGTGGAACACACCTATTTTGGACTTCTTGGACTGGAGTACCTGTCTCTCTGCTGTAGGTTGACTTCAGTAGTTTTTTTTTTTTTTTTTTTTTGAGATTTTCTTTTTAGTAAAAGTTCTTTGGTAGAGGTGTCATCAGAAGGGACTGTACAGGAACTGAAAGTGTTGAGGATGTTAAGTTGAGCCTGTGGTTTTGGTTGACAGTATTATCACCTGTTTTCTGTGCACTTCTCTCCTTGTGTTATAAAGTCGAGAGAACTTGCCTCACACTCGCAGTTTGGCCTCTTTGCTTTACTAGATGCCGAGCTTATCGTCCGTGGCAACGTGCTGTTAGTGGCGTTTAATGCCGTCGAGGAGCCGGGCTGCGCTAGGCTAACATACACGTGACAAGAAGGAGGGTCTTCTGCCATGAGGGTCTGTGTTTCCTTTTTATTCAAACAGTCCCATCAATCCGTTATCATAAACCCCCGTATGCAGGCCTGGAGCCCCTCCCGGCATCACTGGACGCTGTGGGCTGTGAAACTACGCCCCTGAGGAAACGAGTGAAATAGTCCAGAAGTGATTTTTTTAAGGCAGCTAATGAGTTTCTCCATAGTGACTTGTAATCCACCCTTTCATACAGCAGGGTCATTTTTACTGGCCCAGCTGAGGGTGAATACTTTGCTCAGGGATTTGAACCCAGTGCCTTCACATCCAAAGGCAGCAGCGCCAACCACTACATCAGCAGCGTTATTTTTGCGCAGAATTGACAAAATGCCACGTGGAAGCAAGCAAACAGAAAGACACGGGAGGTCAGTCGCCCGCCAGGGTTTGAGCCCCACGTGTAACGGCTGGCGGAGCTCTAATGGAGGCATTTGAGGGCCTGGTCGCCGTCGTGCGGCACGACTACCTGTAAAAACGGCCGAATGTGAAGCTTTGCTGTGAGCGGCTGCATCAGGTTGCTCATGAATATTATTTTTCGTTGTTCAGCTGATGACTTTACCCACCTACTGCGCCACTCTTTCGCCGGGAGAGGAACACCAGCGCATTACAGCTGCAAACCATTTAGCGGTTATTAACTAAAATGACAAAAACACGCCAACACGCTTTTCCCCTTTTGGTTATACAATATAGTGTTGTGTAAAACGGCATCTGGCGATGATGTCTGGAACCATCCGCAGCAGCGCTGCGCTGAGAGGCAAGCAAACGGCAGAATGGGGCCCGGAGGACGTGAATCATTGAGCTGCACATTGGTCGGGAGGAGTTTTGTAAAAGCCGCCACGATTCCAGGTCTCCGCTGCTTTTCACAGAGCTGCTCGAGCTCCAGGCAGCGCTTCTCCTGGGTGAGAGGAAAGGTGAGGAGTTGCAGCAGCAAAGCCATGTTTACGAAGAAGGCTCGGCTGAAACTTTTTGGAAGTGGGTTTGTTTGTTGTTCAGGCCATCTGCGCTCTTCTTTTGAGACATCTGAGGTGTGGAGTAAATTGGACAAATCAGACACACACACCTAGATAACTCTCAACACAGGTACACACACCAGGGAGCACAAGGCAGCTCTGACATAGCATCACTTACCTGGACAAGTCTCACCAAGCCAAATACTGGTCTAGACATGTGCAGAACATCTATAAACTGTCCTGAGGCCTGTCCAGCCCACCCCTCACCTGTGTCAGTTTACCTGTCCGGCCCACCCCTCACCTGTATCAGTTTACCTGCTCTGCGGTAACATCTCATCTCAGCGCACATGGATGTGGACGACGGGCCAGCAGTTTGAGCCGAGATTCCTGCACAGGCTGAGTCATGAGCGCAGGGGCCAGTTGGCGCTGTCAGGCACAGGGAGAAAGTCCCTTGGCCCCCAGCCCTGTGAGCAGCGGGGGGGGCCACACAGCATAGCGCCGCGGAACCCTGCGGAGCTCCGCGGCCGTTTGGGGTCGACGTGTCGCCGCAACATTCGTTTTAATGTCTTCGAGGGGTTTCGGCTGGAATTCCGTTGTTTTCCTTTCCCAGAAAGGAGGCGGGTGTGGAGGGCGGGGCCAGGCCAGCAGTGTGGCCAACGCAGCCATTCGCGTTGCTCTCCGGGAGCAGCTTCCCCGCTTGCCCCCCCCCAGCGGAGCACCAGACCCCCCCCACACACTTTATAAGAGCGCCGCGTTCGGCTGCCAGGGCCGACCAGGTCTGCGCAGACGGGACGGAGGAGCGAGGGAGATGCATTCCTCTGGACGGCCCACACGTTGTCCACGGCTGCTGAAGGTATGCCGCTGTGGTGGGGGGTGGGGGGGGGGGGGCATGCTTTCCTGACCCCCCATTTATCTACTAATTCACNCCGCTGTGGTGGGGGGGGGGGGGGGGGGGGCATGCTTTCCTGACCCCCCATTTATCTACTAATTCACGTAGCTTTCAGCCAGCACCCCTTGCACAGGTCTCCGGTGACTCCAGTGGTCACCAGGGCATCACAGGTGCTGGTCTCCCAGGGTCTGAACCCGGGCTTTTTCTTTGCTGCCTCACCATCTCCTTGGTGTTGGACGAAGAGCGACGACAAGGTTTGTTTGTTTGTTGTGCGCTGGCTGTTTCTGTCTGCCACGGCTGCGTTGCTATTTAAAAAGTTGTTCTTTGCTGTAAACAGCATAACAATTAGCACACCCACAGCAGATTGGGCCGGGCTCTTAAGGTGACCTCGCGGAGCGGCGGTCCGGCCCGCTCGCTCCCGCGCTTGGCAGAAGGTCCAACTTGCAGCCTCCAAGTCCAAAGGCAGCAGCTGGAAGCGCTAGGAGTTTGGAGCAGCCAGGAGCGTAGTGGTTCAGGCTTCTGCCTGTGGACATGAGGGTTTGAGGTTTGAATCCCACCTTCTGCTCTCTCTCTGTGCTTGAGGAATGTAAAGCCTTCCTGCTGAGTAGAGGAGTCAGTTGTTGCTTTGGAGAAACGTGTCGGAGTTGAGGTCCCAGACAGGAGTAGCAGGAGGTGGTTTGTTTGTATCATGCTGTCTCCTCTCACCGTGGCATTGGGGGGTTGGAGCCGGGCTGCCGGCACCTTGAGTGAAGTTTCCTTGCTGGACCTTGGCGGTGGCGCCCAGGTGTGCTCCAGTAGCCCGGCGGGGGTGGGTTCCACACCCCCTGCAAGCCTCCACACATAGCAAGCTTTCCTCATACCATCCAGAAAGGCATCGCACAGCAGCGTCGCCCAGGATGGTACAGAACCACCGATGCACCTCCATCCAGATGGTCTCATCTTCTCCGCTTCAGCAACAAGGGCTGTCGGGGAGGCCGCCAAGGCGCTGCAGGATCTCCTCCAGATGATGAGTCACACGGCATTTCTGACTTCTACTTCCCCCTGGTGTGTGTGTGTGTGTGTGTGTGTGTGTGTGTGTGTGTGTGTGTGTTTGCCGAAGGAGCTTTGGCCAAAGCCAGTGAGATTTTGGAGTGGGATGCACTCGCTGGGCTCTGCCTGAAGCCCGGGGGGGCCTGTTGTGAAATATGAGGCCTGTGTGGGTTCCATTTGCAGGAGCACCTCTGGAGATGCTCTCGGCTTCGTTTCTCACACGCGTTTTTATCCCTCCATCGCCGGCTGCTCTGTTTACAGCTCCTATCATCGTGGGAGTCTGGCATTCCGACACGTCCGTCATTATCTTTCTTAACAGATAGCTTGTGCCGTTTACTGCTCTTGCGCTTCGCTGAAGGCCAACATCAAACTGCTCCTCAGCAGATACACGTCGCCTCATGTCCTCAGGGTCATTTTTTCCACTTTTTCATCGTGTTCTTACTTCATATGCAGACTTTGGGCCAAAAGTCCCTCAGAGGAGCTTGTGTAATAACCTCAAGCGGCCAGGAGGCGGCACAGCGGTTAACAGCCCAGCAGTTTGATGAATTTAGGCCATGTATGTTTGGGCATAACAAGAGTTTGACGTTGTGGACGTTCATCCGGATGAAATAACCACACGGCAGCAGTAACGAAAATAAAGAACAGTCCAATTCTTATAGAGAGACATGAAGGACCACAGAGGTGGGAAGAGCAGCAGGACTGAACAGAAACAGGTGCAGTTGTTATAGACATATAAATATATTACTTGATACATTATAAGTTAATAGGGGAAGCTTGTCAAATTAGTCGGGCGTCTGCAACCGGTCCCGTCGCCGCCGCTGCTCGGCCGATCCGAACACCTTCCGGCGTCACCTGCCGGGTGCCTTTCAAACTTAATCACTTCCTTCCTCGTGCTAAATGCTGTTTACCGCTGACAGCCACCATTTTCCTCCAAACCCCTGTCCCCCACCTCGCTCAGCTGCTATTACGTGTCCGACTGCCGCCCCCTTCGGTCCAGCCAGCCGGCTTTCTAATCAGAGCCCCCGGTGTGGGCAAGCGGGCCGCTGCAGCGGGACCGGAGCGTCTGCCCTCTCAGCAGCCGCCTCTCACGTATCATTGCGGCCAGTGTGTCAGGAGTAAAATTAATGGCAGCAGTGGCTTGGAGGAAGGAGTCTGCGCTCTGTGTGTGTGTGTGTGTGTGTGTGTGTGTGTGTGTGTGTGTGTGTGTGTGTGTGTGTGAGAGAGAGACAGAGACCGAAAGGTGGCCAGTTCAGGGGGCAGTGAAGGAAATGGGTTGCTCTCCAGTATTTGGCGCCACTATTAATACACTGGCGTCTGAGGACCACAGCACTGTCGCTGTGTGCCCCTTGGTATGACAATTTGTCTGGGTCGTGAAGCCGCCTCCCTGCGGGCAAGCACCTAGCTGGCCGGTCCCTCTTGTCCCGCAGGTGTGCTGGTGGCGAGGGGTGTGTGTTCTGTACCCGGTGCTCTGCCTGGCCACCCTGCACAGTGGCGCAGAGGCCGTGAAGGTGCGCTGCGGCCGTGAGCTCGTCGCCGACCTGGAGTTCGTCTGCGGGGAGAGGGGCTTCTACAGAGGTGAGCCACCCCAACCGCCTCTGCTTTTCAGCACGTCGTCCCTGGGGACAGTTTACGGTTCATCTCCACTCACGTTTCCCACGCACATCAGGTCCGCGTTCCTGCGGCTCAGTTGTGTCACTGCGGGCCTCGGCTGCCAGTGTCACTTCCAACTGTCACAGTGCCATCCAAACACAACTCATGCTCACAAAGTCCTGTCCTTCGCAACACACACCCGTGTCCTGTGGGAGACGTGTGACGTTAGCTGCGGGTTAAGACAGGGGCAGGTTGTCGGTTCCCTGTAAACAGTCACTGTTCCGTCTACAGTCCCTCATGATTTACCAGGCCTCACCTGTTTAATCCCAGCCGCAGCACCGCAGTCAGCAGGGTGTTTTTTTATAGCCAGTAGGGGGCGTAGTGGCGAGAGCTGCTGTTTTGCAGTCAATGGACTTGAATGGCTGCAGTCGGGGGAGTTTGAGCGAGACGCAGCAACACCAGCCGCTACGCCACCTGCTGGTTAGAGGGAGTACAAGTAACCACAGCAGACCAAGTCCCCAAATCCGGCAGCATCCCGTCGACAGGAGGGCAGTAAAAAACCAGAGCGTCAGGTAGCTGCAGCTGGAAGAGGCACATCTGTCCACACCGGGATGCGAGCAAAACTGTGCATTTCTTTGCATAAAACTAACAGTATAAGCTTCTTAAGATACTGCAGATGAAGCCGTTTTCATACCTGCCCACATTTATTATTACCTGCCTGTTTTGCTGCTGTTATTTACCTGGATCTTTTCTCAAGATCAAATCGCCATGTTGGGGTCGAGCACGAAACACGACTTGCGCCACTTTACTGGAGTGAAGTGCAAGGCGGCGGCTGTAAGTGCGCCAAGAGGGACCCGATGCAGTGTTGACAAGGTGCGCCGTGCTCTCCGTTCTGCCAGGTAAGGTGGCCTCTTCACGCAACGGGGCTCGGCTGCGTGGCAAAGGCATCGTGGAGCAGTGCTGCCTGCGCGGCTGCGACCTGCTCGACCTGGAGGCCTACTGCGCCAAGCCGCGTCACACGCGCCGATCCGCCCCGGCCACGGTGAGCCGAAACACAGAACATCTTTCACCGAGTCCCCAAATCCCACATCTTGAGTTCCCCTTCAGGGACGTAACCCTGCAACCTCCCGGTCAGTCATGTGCAACCGGCTGTCGTTCTGCAGGACGATGAGTACCGGGCCCCCCTGCGGAAGCGAGCGCCAGCCCTTGATGTGCTGCTCCCACCCAAGACGCCGACACGTGATGGACCGCGGGCGCCCTCAGCCACGTGGAGGAGAGCCGCCCGGGGGCGATAGCGCGGACACCCCCGGCGAGGGAGGCGGTGCCACGGACTTGAAGCAAACACTTACCTGCTGCTCTGTATTTAAATCAGCACCTGTGAGGGGGTCCCAGTGGCCCGCTGCGTTCGCACAGTGCGCCCAGGTGGAACTGTGACAGTCACACGCGGGGCCACAAACTTCCTTTCATTTCTGTATTTATTGTGCGGTTTTTGCTTCCGGGAAAAAGTGAAGGTGGAGGAGATGGGAGGAGAGGGAGCTGCTGCCGTTCCTTCCTGCTCAGATCTGAAAGTCCACGCTGGTTTGTGGGGGGGGGGGTAGAGAGGACAGAACTACAAGTATTTTCTTCCTTTGTTTTGTGCATCAATCTTTTTTTCTGGGTAAATCTTTTGGACAATTGAGCTTTTTTAGCATCTTTTAGAAAGTTCAAGTGCCATGATATATATTTTAATGCTTCTGTAGAAAAGCCTAGCTTTGGCGGCTGATGACTTGGGCCTCGTATGAACTGCAGCTACACTTTTTTTGCACTATATTTCCTGATATTAAATGTGTCGACAAGCTGAAGGCCTGACTGCGCTGCGTCGTGTTCTGCCTGTTTTCCTGGGTATCTTTTCTCCGCAACACTTTCCTTGCGGCTCTTCCTCTCATGAATTTTAGTGCCCGAATTACGCCAGGTGACGTAACGTCTTGATGCCAATAAATGAAAGTGAGGTGGAAGAAGAAGCAGGAGACCTGGACGGCCTCCAAATGTCCTCAGACACAACAAGAATGCTCTGCCTGCCCTGCACCAACCTGCCGTCCTTCTGTGGCAGGAGAAATAAACGCGACTTCGTCCAACGTGACACAGACTCTCTTGGTTAAGTTCGATACCTGCAGTTGGGGCTGTTTTTTCTTGTCCTGCGGCTGAGTCAGTCTTTACTGGATGTAGTTTGACTCGACATGCCGGTCAGTCGATGATTTCTTTAAACGCAGCCTTGTGTTGTTTGTGTTTGTTTATGCAGCTTTTCATGGCTGACCCCCCCCAAACAGGCCGTTCGGAGCGCGTGCGGAAAGGACCACTGCCGATCTGGCAGCAGGGGGCCGCCTGACCGGACACCCCCCCCCCCCTTCCCCTTTACTGCGTCCAGCACCCTGGTGGAAGCAGCTGAACGGCAGAACTTCTGAATGCTTTGCTTCCAAACCCAAGCAGCATGAGGGTTTCAGCTAAAGACCAGGTCCACCTAAACTCTTGCCATGCAGGATGAGTAAAGAACAGGATTTTGCTGGTTTCTCCCACGCCTGGACGGCCACACATAGCTGTGATCCCAAAGTTCAGCCCGCTTAACCACCCTGCTCGGTCTCGAGCGCGCCGGTGGTTTGGGGAGCTGAACGGGTAAGGCGCACGACACCAGCAAGGTTTGGGTCCCTGGAAGACGGAGCAGAATTACATCTTGTTGTTGAGTGTCCTGTCCATGTCTCACGGCGACTCTGGACAGTTTTCCTGAACTGAGTTCCATCTTCAGCTCATTAGTTCACACCCTTTTCTCCGCGGAGGTCTGTAGTTCAGCGGTGTTTGCAGTGGCTCCCAGGGCCGGACGCACTGTGCGGGCATTGAAACACATTTCTTTGGACTGTGGCAGGAGACTCAAGACAAGCTGGATGCGAACCATGAAGGTGCAGCAGATTTACAGCTAGTCGGTCTGGCAAGAACAGTGAGCCATTCGTGAACGGTAGCAAATATGGAACAGAAAATCTTTTTAACACTTTAATGTCTTCATTGTAACACAGTAGCACGTGGTGTGCAGTGAAAGTATTTCTCAAAACATCCAGCTGATCTAGATTAGCGCTCTGTGTGTGTGTGTGTGTGTGTGTGTGTGTGTGTGTGTGTGTGTGTGTGTGTGTGTGTGTGTGTGAGTGGAATGTGAATCCCCTGTAGGCAGGAGGTTGGCAGTGTTTGGCTGAACAGGGTCCAGGGTCCGGGGATGAGGTGTTGTGGTGAGTCTGTGGTTTTGGCTCCTTTGGTTCAGTGAGGAGGTCCAAGTTAAGTAGGCCCAGGACTACAATGCTCTTCAGAAACCTCCCAGCAAAGCCTTGTTACAGCTTGGCTATGACCACACTGCCCATCCTTCTTCTGGCCCACACTGGCACATGTTCACTCCTTTACTTATCCCCTCTGGCCGGTTCCTCACCAGTCCACTTGCCCAGGGAGGGGTTTTGGCCTCTTGTCTCCTTGCAGTTAGTGAAGTTTTCTCACCCATCTACCTACCCACCCGCTCACCCTGACTGCCACTACACCCTCGCTCTCGCACCACAATTTGAGCAGGTCCCTGCCTTGCCGCTCTCACACTTACCTGTCACTGTGACCTCTGACTGCCATTTCACCTCTCTCCGTGGTTCACTGCTCACCCTGACCACCTGACTGGGCCGCCGAATCAAGCTTTCACTTTCCTTCAAGTTCCAGAAGTGGATCAACAGCTCAGCCAGTGAGAAGACTATGACCCTGAATGGCCTGACCCCTCTTCTGGAACTGATGTGTAAGTGAGCTACAGAGATACAGACAGGGACACAGTCAGGGGGGCGATGGGCCTGGGGGCTGTGGGTGAGGGGGGGTGACCAGGGCTGCAGAGCCTGTCTGTTGATTCTTCAGGTCAGATAAGAAGCAGAGAGGCTTGTGATCCAGGGGAGAGTTTATCAGCCCTGTGGCGAGAGAGAGAGAGAGAGAGAGAGAGAGAGAGAGAGAGAGAGAGAGAGAGAGAGAGAGAGAGAGAGAGTGTGTGTGTGTGTGTGTGTGTGTGGGTTGGTGTTTGAGAAGAGGGGTCGGGGTTGTGCAAGGAGGTAGGACAAGGTTTTATCAGGACAGCAGGACTAGAGAATGTGCTTCAGCCATGATGAACATCTGTGTCTTATTATACTCAGAATGAGAGAAATAAATTTCCAATAATGGTCACCAAACTACTTATAACTCATGCAACCCAAATATGTGAATATTTGAGCAAAGAGACAACCTTCAAGCCAGAGCAGATGAGCCACATGGTGGCCCATGATACCCAAGTCTCCTGCTGGAACACCTGGCTGCTGGTGAGATTGAGCTTATCTCTCAGGCTGGCCAGGGTCCTTGCAGGGGGCACCTTCTGCCTGTCTGCTGGCACAGTGTGCGTATATAATTTAACTTCACGTCACACAATTATTTTCCAATTCAAAAAACATTATGTTTTTAAACCTACTGCATTAGAGTTGTTTGCAACACCTAAACTGGCTTAAGCCGATGTCTTTAGTCACCATCTCACTGAAGGTGTGGCCATCATGTAAGTGGTGGAACTGAGAGAGCAAAGAAGTTAGCACAGCAGGGGTGTTGATGGTCACTACTCTGGTCTCTGTGGTCCATCTCTCCTCGTCTCATCTGTCGTTCAGGTCCACCTCTTACACTCGGCGCTGCTCAGCCTGGTTTAGGAAAAGCCACAGTAGCACCAGGTCGCAACTTCACGCAGCAGCTGGACAACACAGATAAGAGGAGAAAACAGAGACGTGCCACCTGGGAATTCAAGGGCTTCTGAAAAGTTATTTTTCTCCCGCCCCCACCTCAACCGCTAATGATTCCTTCAATCGTGCAACATCCCAGCACCTGTTCTGCGTTAGATTATCCATCCGGCGAGATCTGGCTTCTGTGCCACGCTGGATTTGTGCGTCACTGCAAGCCCTATCGGCAGTAACTCCTCTCGTTCACCTTGCCCCCTGTGGAGATAACGGCCAGGGTTATAATTTCCAAAGGTGGCACGGGGTGAAACCAAACCACCGACCAGGAGGAGCAGAGTAAGAAGTCTGTTGTGAATTAAGTTGACTTGCAACAAGGTGCCTTTTCACAAAATGCTCATGTTGTTCATCCAGCTCTTCTGCAAGGTGACCAAACCGCCTGCACTCATTCATCCTGTCGTCCCGCGGCGTCACAGGGTCAGTATTGTGGTCACTAACCTGGCGTAATGGCGGGGATTCAGACCGAGGTCCTTCACCTGTGCGGCAGAGCCCCGACCCCCTGCCAATCTGCCACAACGTGTGACCGAAGAGAAAAAGGGACGGTGATGTGTGGTCTAACTGAGCTGTGGCGGGAAATCTGGGGTGCCGGACGCCAGCAGGTTAACAACAGTGACGTATGGTGGTAAAACATCCCGGCATTGACTTCTTACTGTGCGTTGCTTTCCTTTTGAGTTTCTTCATCGACACTTTAGGGTTTCATTCATTTTTAAATTAAAAACAAGGATGCAGTTGCTCAGCTGGATAAACTCTCTCTCTCAGACACACACACACACACACACACACACACACACACACACGCGCAGTTTGCTCGTTTTCTAGGGCCCTTCTCTCGTGAGCAAATTCCCAATGGTGGGATCCCTGCCGGACATGGAGAGGACCGTGAGGTTCCCGGCGTGGACCTGTGCAGAGCGCATTGTGCTCATTACTGCCACCTACTGGCGAGTTTCCACACTATTGTGCTGTGGACACTCGCACTCACTAAGGGTGGTTTAGAATCCTCAGATCCCGTGAAGATGTGTCTTTGGACTGTGGGAAGAAACTCATAAAGCGCACGAGCCCACAGTCAGATTCAAAACCCACATCTGACCCCCCCCCCCCATCCCAGGAGCCGTGAGGATGCTGGTGAGGCTCACTGTGCCACCGTGCCACCCAAGGACCCCCCCTCAGCAGACACCGCAGCTGTAATCGCATAGGTGATGGCTTTTGCCATCTTACTCAAGCTGCTGTCACCAAACATGTTCAAACTCCAGCTGAGCTGTAAGTTCACAGCGTCTTCTGAGCGAATGAACTGCTCAGGTGGTGTTCGTCACGTGGCTGTCGGGAGGTGACCGGGATGCCGGGGACATGATGCAGACGAGACCTCAGGTCCATACAGCTGTCACACCCTGACTGGGAGGATGTCTGGAGATGTTTGGGCTGCGCTCCAGCATGCGGGCCTTGCGCTGGGATCGAGTTGCACACAAATAAACAACATCCCAGTACTGCAGGCTACGGACTTTCCCAACCTTTCTCATTGTCCCGTTTCTGAGGCTACACACTCAGGGGGACATTTGAATTAATACTGTTGTGCATTTGCACTTCTGTGTACATATGTTGTTTGCCCCGATGAACCCGTTTTGTGACATTTTGGAAACACTGAGCTCCTCTGCTTCAGGTTAAGGGGGATCTCCACAAAACGTCCTGAATCTAACATCATTTAACAACTCTGCACCCCATTAGCGTTTTCAGTTCCTGTTTATATTATCCTCACTTAAGTATCAGTCACAGATAAAAACCAGGTGTGTTTCATTTTACCTTTGTATTCGGCTGCCTTTCCTTGTCAGAACCACCCGGCAGCCCAGGCCGCGACCCAGCAGATGTAAGTGTTTTAGCTCAAATGATCATATGCTGCTTGTTATCATGTGAGAACTCGGTGTGACTGACACCGTGTTGGTGTTCCTCTGTTCTCCTCTGTATCTCCGAGAAAAGGTCGAGCGAAGGACAGGAGAGTGGATTTCGCAGCCCAGCCGCTCAGCCGGCGTCCAGGGTCGTGGACCGGACTCAAAGCCGCACCTCAGAGACAACAATAAGCGTGCGATTTATCGCAGATCCAGCACAACGTGCAAGATTTAGTCCTTGGAGGGTGTCAGCGGCGCAGCGACTTACTGCGTAATGAAACGCGGTAAAAGTGCGCAGTCGGCCCTCCTCCACCGTGACTGCGCCACGTTCCTGTGAGCGCACAGAGGGATGGGATCAGGTTCCCAAGGTCTCCCGGCCACACACCGCTACTCCTGTACAGATAAAACCGGTCCTGTCGTGCGCTGAAGTGATGGAAAATAGTGAATTGATCAGTTTTTTATTCATCATCCGCCAGAAAATATGTTTATACGCGTACTTGTTGGTGACGCCACACCGGTACGATGGCTTAGGAAAGACATTTTTTCCTTGATGCTTAAGGATCTCAATTAAAGGGAGAGGACATGTAACGCAAACGGGCCTGGTAATACGCACTGGCTGAAACGTCTCTGATTTCACATACTTGCTGCGCTGAAATTGTATTTGGAATTTTGTTACATCACCCCCCCCCCCTCCATTGTTCTTCCTTGGCATTTTCCTGAAACCAAACTTGGGTTTTTATTCCATAATGGCTTTCAGGCAGACAACTTATTGTTTCTGCGGACTTTTCTGAGGTTTAGCTGTGATACTCTGAGGTGGTGCGCGGCGGCAGCGGGTGTTCCGGCTCATTCTGGTGTCGACTTTGCTGCTTTCCAACCAGAGGCGAGTTTAAATTTACGACTTGCTCTGGCAACCCCGCGTCGAGGCCAGTGCCGAAAGCCACGTTTAATGCCCTTCGAAGTACGGTCAAAATAAAATAAACATTAGCAGCGCAACAAAATGAAATGAAAATGAGGAAGGAGATACTGCAAACAAACAACATGCCACAGACATGTACACCGAAGCATTCCGATGTTGCTCGTTGCCTTCGGACAACCCTATCTGGTTACAGAGTAGAGGCCCTCACCCAAACACAAGCCTCTGGCAAGCTGTACATGGTCTCCTTGAGCTGAGGACGCACAACATTAAACAACTGAGAACAACTATCTGTTTGAGCCTGGATAGTGGAACCTGCGACATGATGTATCAGCTGCAGGACACGTGCATGATGCAAATGGAAGAACTGCAACACGTCACTTTTGACCCACTTGATGCTACCTGAGAATTGCTGGATAAACCAACTCCTTGTCTAGTTTGTATACCGGGCTTCCGTGTGTTGACTTGTTTATCGGCTGGTTGCTTAGAGAGGACTTGCTGCCCAGATTTGAAGTGAGGCTCGGGTCTGTCGGTGTGAGGGTAGGTTAGGCAGCTCAGGTGGCTGTTGCTCAACAGCAACAAACTGGTGTGAGATGTTCCAGACCAGGCCCACGCAGTGCTTACCCTCTTGGCCTGGCAGGGGTTGCCCACCTGGGTGACTCTCTCCTGGTGCACTGCTGATGGTTAGGTGACAGCCCAGGGTGGGACATCAACAGGAACATCCCCGACTCCCACAATCTGGCAACCAGTCTCATTTCCCAGCTCTCCGGTACACAGGATGGTTCCATCTCATTAATAAACACAATCCGGCCAGAGCGTTTCTCCGTACGTCTTCTCCACGTTCATGTCAGCCAGCTCCTTTCGGCACACATTCTGGGGGGCGTTCAGTAGAACGGGACGCTATACCTCCCCTGCTACGACCGTCACCAAAAACAGGGACCCCATGTCCCACTCAGGATACGTCCAGTGAGACGTTGGTGGGGGGCGGGAGGTACCAGGGGCCTCCTGCTGCCCGTGGTAACCAATCTTGTGCAAATCCAAACTGTTTCCTGACAATCCCCTGCACGACCCCTAGGGGCGCCCTTGAGTAGCTTGTGATGCCGTCACATTAATTTTTCAATAAGTTCAATTAAAAAAGTCACCCTACTTTTGTAATATTTGTTACATTGCAGGCAACAGACAACACACCTCAAACGATGGTTAAACTCCAAGCTGATTCTGCAAAGGAACATTTCTACCATTCAGGTAATAATAATTTTAAAAAACACTTGCAAAAAAATGTTTTACTATAAATATTTCTAACTAGCACCACAGAGTGGCGAAAATAAAATAAAAAACATAGCAAAATAGGACAGTGAAGAACAAAACTCGAAAACGAACGCTTCGGTTGTTGAAAGCGGCTCGTGGACGGTCGTCCTGTCGCTTTAAGACGCCTGGCGAGATAATTGGCGGGAAAACCAGGCGCCATCTTATACTTAAATTTAAACGAGTCGTTTTTCCCGAACATTTGTGTCTGCAGCGCGTTTTACAATAAAAACGATGTTTCTCACGTATGAATCATTCATAAATGACACACATCCACGGGCAACAGTTGCAGTTAAGTGCAGAACTGTGTGTGGCGAAGCGTTTTGTCGGAAACACTTTTTCCGAACGGCCGGAGGACTCGGCTTCACCTCGCCGGTTTCAAGGTTATAAGGCGAACATTAAACGCTGTTTCACTCATGACTGGACTGGACGGCGGTTCCGAATACAGCACCGACCTCCCGCACTAAGCAGGTAAGTAAAACACGACATTTTTCACTTTACATTCATGGTCGCCGTCTGTCGATATACGTTCTGCTCAAATGACGTGTTGTGACTGTGCAGTTGGACGGTTTCATTTCTTATTCAATGTTCGTTTGTTTAAACACCAGCAATCGCTATAGATATTCTACATTGACTCCATAAAAACCGAATTTCGATTTTTTAAATTGCAAATGCAATTCTTTTGTGCCGAGTTAATTGATGAACGTGTAAGATTTATAGGGTGTCATTGTTGCACGGCGAGGTGCTGCTTTGTCCTTCTGTTTACTTCAAACACCTCGTTGGTGTAAAATGTCTGGACGAATCCAGAGTTTTAGTGATTTCAAGTTTGTCGCGTTCACGCGATAAGTAAAATAAACCAGACGTTCGATCCGTGTAATATTTCAAATAAACCGTTTGGGGAGCTTNGGGGAGACTGCGACCTGAACGCAGCGCCTTAGACCGCTCGGCCATCCTGACGAGAGCCGGCGGCCTCACGCGACCCCCGGGGAGCGTGACGGAGCGCGGACGCCGGTCGTGCTGGGACCTGCGGGCGGGCTGGCCGCGAAAGCGAGGGAGGAGGGCAGCGGCTCCTCGTTAGTATAGTGGTGAGTATCCCCGCCTGTCACGCGGGAGACCGGGGTTCGATTCCCCGACGGGGAGGACGTGCAGCACTTTTACGCCCCTGGGGCAGAAGTGTGGGACCAGGTTCTGTACGGTGGCTGAGAGAGAGAGAGAGAGAGAGAGAGGCAGGCAGGCAGGATGGGGAGTGAGTGAGTGAATGAAGGAACTTTTTAAAAAAAACTAACCGTCCGGAAGGAAAAGGCCGCGTCCCGCTGTC
>UFQX01005226.1:425-38857 GCA_900497675.1 Arapaima gigas | reverse complement strand
AGTCAGCAATACTGACCTGGAAGCAAAGAAAAACAGGTTCAGAAGAAAGAATAATGAACAGACAAATATCTGCCAAACAGAAAGTTCAGCTTCACTGAGGATCCAACGCAACACACAAGCACATGGGGGAAACATCAATGCTTCACCAGATGCACCCGTCAGCAGTGGTATCTTATTATAGCATACAATGAGCATATATGCACTTAGATAACAATAAGAAAGCAGCAAAACACCTACAGTAAACAGGGTTAGAGGCAAGGCCAAGGCGATTGGGGCAGGCTGCTCAAAACAAAAATGTATATTAAGAGAATTGCTGTTCACTGGATGTCCCCCCCCCAACACACACCATTCTGTGTAATACTGGAGACTTTGTGTGTGATTATAGATAATATTTTGTGTGTGATAGGAGAGCAGCCGATTCTGAACTACTCAAACCAACCCGTCTAGAACCAAACAACCCTGCCACAGTCAATGTCACATCACATTTTTCAGCTATCAGAAGGTTGATGTGAACATTTGCTAATGCCTGTGACCCATATCGGCATGATTTTATGCCCTACGCTGCCGCCACGATTGGTTGATTAGATAATTACATGAACAAGCAGATGTACAGGGGTTCCTATTAAAGTGGCTAGTGAAGGTATGTGTTACATTTGTTCTGTTGTGTCAATCTCTATATAAAAATAAATTAAACTGAATGGAACTGGTGCTAATGATATTAAAAGCTACCAATCAGAAGTGTTACAGAAAAGATTTATGTATAATAAGGTGTGTAATTAACTGTGTAATAAAGCAAGAAAAAAGTGTAAAAGGTTGGTGGTCTCAGGGCCTCTGCCAATAATTTACAGAGCATATGGTCAATAGTGGGCTGCACTCCTTAATATGCTGGCTAAAAACCATGGCTATGCTGCAAAGCATGTACCATTTGTTAACTTTTCATGGCTTTTAGGCCACGATGATCAGCTTCTGTCTCATCAGACATTTTCCCACATGGTTTGGGGTGATTTAATGTCTTTTTATCCACAATTTAGATGGGCTTGGATGTTCTTTTTTGTGAGGAATGCTTTCTGCTTTGACACCCAATCTCATAGCCCAGACGTACAGAATACTTTAAATTGTTGCTACATACAAGGGGTGACTAGTGACTAGGGTGTCCCTGGCTGATTTCTGGCAATGGAGGAGTGTCATGAAGAAGGTCCAGCGAAAAGGAAGAGGGTCCTGCCTAACACACTGGTAAAGAAAGAAATCCACACACCAGCAAACAAAAGACTGTCTACCTAATCTTCCCTGAAACTTAATAGAAGCGAGTAGGAAAGGCCTGAGATGACTGACCTGAAGAACTGCTGAACTGTGCACTTGGACCTGCACCAGCATCCCTCACAACCTCCTGTTCAGTTTATATCACATCACACTGTATCAATAAGCTCCCGGTTTTCCCTTTAAGCCAAGTGGAGTTTGTCCCGTTTGCCAGCCGCTCATCTTGTTGCAGTATGTCAGTGACAATTAAAAAAAAAAAAAATAGCAAATATTTCCTTTTAGTGTAGATCACCACACAGTACAACAAAATTTACCCTTAATGTAACATACAAAATAAGTAAAAACAACTATGTAGGGGAACTTTACAAAGCTAGTTATTAAAATGTATTCAATAAATGTGTACATTGGGTACAAAATTATATATGTAGTTAGAATAAGGCTAAAAGTCTGACACAAAACATTAACTGAAAAAAATGACAAATTGACAAATTAATTCAACTGACCAAGAAACCATCATAGTTGTAACTTATACTAATAATATATTACATAATACTAATTACTGAAATTCATAATCTTTTAAAATGTGCTCCTCTGTTGTCGACTGATGTAATGGCAACACATTTCTGAATGTTGGTGTTGTCATTACACTGAAGTTGTTCACTGAAAGCTTCTGCTGCTGCTACTTTCTACACATTGTTAGCTGGATGTTAAATTGTCCCTTGGAAAAAGGGAAGGAATGAGAATTACTTCCCAGTCCCATGTGGGTGTCCGTTTTATATTTTACAGACAGTGTTCCTTTAACAGTCTGCATCTGGAAATACCATTAGATGTGCATATAAAGTTTCCCCCATGATTAATAGTTGATGAGGCAGAGTTGGTTGGAGAGCACCAACATGTGGTCTAAAGGGCCCTCCTTTGTGGGATCGTGTTACACTCTGTAAACTTGCCACTCTTTCCCACCTAAGCCTTTAAAAGAAAGGGGATCACTTGTCAGGAATGCCTTAGAACTGTGGAAAAACAGGCAGGGGGCTGGGAGAGGATGCAGCACAGCACAGCCGGTCCACTCACTCATCAGCAATTCCAGTAGTACAGCAGCTCGGCACAGCACACAGAGGGAAACAACTGGATGGTTTCCTCACACCACATGCTCCTGAGGTTGTCCTGAACACTTTCTGGACTCACAGCCACCAAGAAACAAGTCTCTTGTACATATTGGAATGCTGTTAGGCAATTATGTACTTCTCTTAAATATTAAGTGAAGTTCCATGTAATTTGGCACATTTTGATAAACTGAGGTTTGTTGAAGAGGCTTTGGTTCTGCTTCTTTGCCATGGATCAGCCTACAAGCAACTGCATGAGGAATGTCCACACAGGGCATCCCATCTGGGGATGTGCACGGAATGCTCATGCGGGGGTCTCGTCCACAGGGCTGCCACCATACCAGCAAGGCCCCTTCTCCCTGCACCAGAAGGCTGAGTTCCTGGCCTATACTGACTTTCACGGCTCCTGCCTGGTGTCAAGTCCACATGCCTATGCCCGTGAGGAGCGGGCTTACACAGAGTCCACCAGCGCTGGTTTCCAGCGGGCTGACTGGCAGTTTTCTGCTGGTGACACCCAGCACCAAGGCCCAGAGCCCTGCCCTGCAGTTGTGGTGGCAGTAGAGGGCGCCAGCAGGGGTGAGATGGAAAACGCAGGACTGGACAAGATGCCAGTTGCTAGATGTCTTGAAGGAGAGTTCTCCCCGCTCGGCATAGCACCGGCTGAGTCGGAGAAAAGGGCACTGAAGCGGAAGCGGGACACTACAGGTTAGTCAACACTGCACTTTGGTTGAGCTGGTGTGGGATGTATCAGTTGGTTGTTATAGTGTCTGTTGCTCACATGGACCTCAGTTCATTCTGCCACAGTATAAGCCAGAGGGCTTTTACTAGCAGAACCTGCAGACATAACACAAACTCTGTGAGGTACAATATGTGTTTGTTGCAGCCAAAGTTCAAATTAGCAAATTTATATTTTCAAAATCCAGTGTCATAAGAGCTATAACTGCATTACATGTCCAGACAAATACTCCCAAAACCCAACAAAAGACTACGTATTCATGGGGTTCTTAAGTATGTCACATTATTCTCTGCGTCTTCTCTCAGTTACAAGTGCACCTCAGATACAAGGTTTACAAATATATATGCATATAAAAATATCTCAGCGTTCATTCTTCTGCATTATAGATCAATGGGTTGCCCAAATGGGTAGTGGAAAAACTACCCTCAAAACAGTAACTTGTCGGCATTCGTTGGCCATATCAGTAGAAGTAGTTAATGTTTCACAATCTATTTAATTAGGCCTTTTTTGACAGTAACTACAGTAAAAAAAACTCTATAATGTCAAAGTGAAAACGTTTCTATAAATCCATTTTGATTTTGTTAGAATAAAATGCAAAACTAAGAACACAACTATTCACCCCTTCAAATGAATATTTAGTAGCGGCTTTGGAAACAGCTAAGAATTTGTTTGGGTAAGTTTGTGTCATCTTTGCACCTTCTGACATTGTAATTTTTTGCAATTCTATTAAATTGGATGGGTCTCTGAGAGAATTTGGAAATTATCAGAAGATATATTCACTCTAAGTTAAAATAAAATGGTAGGATTGGGATCCCTGGACAAAAAGAGAAAGGAGAGCAAACACTAGCTAAAAAAACGTCATCTTCTCATTTTCACTGCACTCACAGTGCATCACAGCCTCTGTACTGTATTTATAATATGTAATAAATTTGCACATGCATTGTTTCAAAAAAAATCTAGTATGTGATAGAGAACAAAATTATTTTCTTTCTGCATTTCAGTAGACATTATTGTCTCCGGTAAATTTTGTACAAAAAATATCCAGTTTCTAACTTCGAGACGCATGTCAGTAGTGAAACAGGGAAAAACACATTTTCACAAGGGTTGCCTTAATGTGGTGCAGGTCTGCCAGTCCACATCTGGTAAATGACCTTGCCCAGTGTCCCACTTTTACACCATTATGTTTTAACACGTTACATATGTCAGCGGTAAATCCATCTCCTTGCAGATGTGCAGCACAAATTCAAAATAAACCAAATTAAATTCTGAATAAACTACTTTGGTGGAATTCAATACAAAATATATATTAATGGTCTTCAGTGAAATGACATGGGTGATATGAGATGTGCTGCACTTTATGAAATAAATTCATATGATGATGTTCAGAAACAGTTCAAGTTCATGTGTGTGCAGAGGTACAGAAACAATGTGCAGTCAATGAACATATTTATGCACTAATACATGATGTGAAAGTCATACTTTTTTCCAAGATGGCAAAATCATGCATTCTGTCTAACCCTTTAATCTTGTGAATATATTTTTAATGGATGAAGTATAACGTTAAAAGTAAACCCATATTTAATTTGTTTTTGTAACTAAAGAAATGTGTATTTATTTAATTTCAAATACAAGACATTTAATTGCCCTTTAATCCCCTCATTAAATATGTAAAACAGAAAGAACTAAATAGTAAAAATATTGCTAGGAGCCTAGGAGGGGTATACAAATTAGCATTTTTTTTAGCTGTGTTTTGTGAGCAATGAAATGTTTGCAGGAGGTACTAACAGCAGGATGAAATAGTTTCCCACCATTCCAAACTTCTGCCATATGTTGCTTGTCCTGTAGCCTCCCCACTGTGCACAGGAGCAGCATGGTAAGAGGGGTCTGGGTTTGGTGAGATATTTGCCGGACATGTTTTGCAAGTTAACCTTACTAGGTTCCCATTCAAAGGTTGCTCTTGTGTCTATTTTTAAGCCCCAGTTGGATATATTTGGCGAGTCTGTGTTCAAGACTTTCATATGCACATAATGTAGTATTGTCATTCAATTCAATTCAATATATTTCATATAGTGCTCTTCTGAATAGGTGTGACAGAGCACTGAACAAAAGTCAAAGGTCAAGGTTTTAACAGACAGGAAATTACATAAGTCTGATAACCTCATGTAAGGCACACAGACAGTTAATTCTACTGCTAGCAACTGAGAAGAAAAAAAAAGCTCCAAAAGCAGAAAGGGGAGAAAAATACATTCATACATAAAATATATTTTTGTATTTAATTTGTTGATCTATGTCTGTTGCAGCTGTTTGCTGTACACTGTTGTTCTCAAATTGTAGTTGAACTGTTTTGAAAACACATTTGTCATGCCAATAAAGTGCAGAAAAATAAACCTCTGGGGGTCCAAGTACCAGTGCCCCCCCCCCAGCCCCCTGATGAGGCCTGAGGACTGGCTGTGACACCAGCACTCCATGCTGACAGGGGCTATTGAAATGTCATAAACAGCTGTATAGTGTTTTTCACAGCAGTAACTACTGGCTCTGTTTTTCTGACTTAGAGCACTTGGGGGGGGGCTCTGGCACTTGGATCCCCAGAGAGTTTTTCTCCTTCACCTTTTGGTTGGAAGTTTCATGTTTTCCTCTTCTTAGAGACAGTAAACTGAGAGGAACCGAGCAGTGGAATTTCTATTAGATAACCCGTTTGATATAGGAAGAAAGGGTTGCTCCCGTTCTCCCTGATTAATGTTAAAAATATGTAGACTGAGTGGGATTAAGAGGTTTTCTCTATTGGGCGACAGATTTAGTTCATGTGCAGTAATGTACTGGAGATACTGTCAATCTCCACTTAAGTTTAAGGCTGGAACATGCACATTTAGGAACAGTTACACCAGGACAGCGAATAAGACTACTTTAGATCTAAGAGGCACAATCTCATCAAGTTCACCTTAGAAAAGCACTGGTCATCAGCCATCGCATTCCCAGAGAAATCACTGGACAAGTGAAACTGTCTTTAAGAAACAACCATGATTAATAATTCTAATCAAAGGGCGATGTTATTTTATGGCAGTATGTTATGTAGTCATTTATTTCTCAGCACTACTCCTGCATGACTGGCTGCTAGATTTCAATCCACTGCACAGTTTGATGTTGCAGTCCACACAAACATGTTCTCATTGTCACAAATGACCTCTGTTTTTCCATAGCAACACAAGATTTTATGGTTTTTGAACATGTCCCTTGACATGATACTTTTAATGTAGTGTTATATCCTAGAATCACTAAAATCAATTACAATAAAGACCAATTGGTTAGTTTGAGTTTAAACACGTCTAAATAATTTCACAATACATTTATCAACTTGAAAAGCAACACTTCAATGAAAAGTGAAGACCAAAGTGCTTTCTTGGCCACTGTTAGAAAGTTTAATTTGATAATATTTAGTATTTATCTTCATTGTACATTTTAATATTTAATAATGATGTTTCCAATTACAACTACTGCTAATTGCAGCACCACATCATGTGAAGCTCAAAATGAGGGGGTCTTTACAGGCTATTGTAAAAAAGTTTAACAGTGTTTTGCTACATCCCCAGAGGGACGCTGGTCTGTTTGTGTCCAGCAGTGTGTGACCTGCCAGACCAGAAGACCTGTATCAACCATGACATTACACACATGAATGTGTGTTAAACTTCAATTCAATTAAGTTTTCAAAGGTAATTCAGGCTTTCAGAGCTGAACCACAGTTTAAGAAAACAGAACAGATATGAGAGGCATATAGTGAGGCTGTAGACAGAGATTATGCATTTAATAAGTTGGGGGTCCAAGTGCCAGTGGCTGCTCCCCTCCTGGGGTTCTACACGTTGAAAATAGTGTGAGTAGTAGCAACTAAGACAGATTATACTGCTGTGGGCAACACTGTGCGGGACAGTAAAAGCTGAATGAAGTGATGTTGAGGTGCAGGCAGGGGGTCCTCAGCTTTCAGCAACATGACAAGCTGGTGTCGCCACTGGTATCATCAGGCCTCATCTGGGGAGAGGGGGTCAACAATCTGTACTTCTGGTACAAAGAAATTCACACAGAAAAAGAGGGACTTTTCTGTAAAATCATATAAACCCTGACACATAGCTGTTAAGTGTACAGAATGACAGACAGTATAATTTAGCCTAAAACCAGAAGTAGCACTGAATAACGTGAGCAGAATTACTTCCACAGTAGTGCACTGCAAAGTACTTAGCCGGTCAAGCAAATAACACCCGTTGCACAAAGGCCAGACTTTAAGTAATTAAGAATTAAGGATTAAGGATTAAGAAAGTTAAATGCTCTCTTCTGTTCTTCCAGACAGCCACGACCCCAATTTTAAGAGTGATTCCAATTGCAAGGCCAGGAAGGAGCGGACAGCCTTCACCAAGGAGCAGCTGCGAGAGCTTGAGGCCGAGTTCACCCACCACAACTACCTGACACGGCTGCGTCGCTATGAGATTGCTGTTAACTTAGACCTCACTGAGAGACAGGTGATCGGACTGGTTCAGTCTGCTTCATCACTTATGAAAGCAAAAAAATCATAATAGAAGTTAAACGCATAAAATAAGTCACCTGAATTTAGCTTGAACAGGGGGTCTTTGATGCAGCCATGCAGACATTTTTATTAAGTTTGAGCAGATTTAATGGTTTGGAGGCTTTAGGAAAAGGAATGTGTGACTCATCAACCCCAATTGTCACACTTTTCACACTTGTTTGTCGAAACAAGCCAGCGTGGTTGTAAAAAAAACCTTTAAACTGATCTCTGAACTACTTAGTAGAAGACCAGCTGTAAAGGTCTACATTGTATCTTGCATTTGTCCTACCTTGAGATAGAATATCTGTAGACTGAGTAACATATGAAATGTGGATTTAATCCTAAAGCCCACTATAACTTTTTAAATCTATGCAATTATGTAGTCTGCATGGTGTGTAGTTGACTTGAGCTGCCTGGACTGCTACACGATCAAATTATGTGCCATAACTGATCATCTCAGGTTTGGTTCACATCTGGCAAACAGTAACTTTGGCCATTCCAACCTGCAACAGGTGTTTAATGAGATTGTTAGAATACACACTGCACTACTGTGTAAATTACAGTGTGATTTATACTAAAAGCTCACCATCTTTGTTGTTCAAACAGACTTCCCTTAACATCAACTTAGTGATCAACAGCCTGGTAATCAGTCTTATACTCGTGACGGTGTGATTATTTGTGTGTGTAGTCAACCATATACTGATATCAAAAATTTTACCTGTTTTGCTTCATTTCCTACCACATTGTAATATTATTGGTACCATTATTAAATAATTCAGTGCGGTATTTTAATCAAAATTTACGTACAGCATGTTCAGAACTTAAAATATATATATATATATATATATATATATATATATATATATATATATATAGATATATATAGTTTGTAGTAGTTTGTAGCATACAACAGAAATAAGTGCCAGCAATGCAATCATTGTGACTATTCTGTAGTTAGGCAGAGCTGGATCTTATGAGGGATATGGCAGCAGTCGTCGGACGTTTTTGATGCAAGTTCAGTTCTGTTAGATGCACAATAAAGGGAAGCCCGAATTAACCCACCACATCCATGTTTTTGTATGATATAACAGTGAGAACAACTGTGTGAGATATGAGTAGATGGTTGCTTGCGGTGTGGCACACAGTCTTGTACAGCCTTCATCTCATACAGTCATTACACTACAATCCCACACATGGGTATAGTGCAGGTGCACATGTGCAGTGTTTAACATTTTCACAGTATTTTTCCATCTGTAGTATAAGCGCTCAATTGTGTCGTCCTACTGTATATAATTTTGTATGACTGTCAGCAGAGGCTATTAGTCTGTTAACTGTACAGGTACCGCATATTGTGCATTAACAGATGTTCATGTTTGATGCTTTAATTAGCATTAATTAGCAGGCTCCTTTGCTTATAAGAAATCTGACAAAGTTTTATTTTTTGACAATTTGTCTATTTTTGGAAGACCTCACACTACCAATGCTGCTTTTAAGAGCATGTGCCCAAAACTGAGAGCCCTAGAACTGTGGGCAGGGAATGATGCATGGAAAAAAGCACACTAAGCCTGTACAATCCAAAGATGACTTTCCCAAGCTCTGGATTCCAGATGCAGTCCAAGTAGCAGCATGCTCCCAGACACCAGATAAAAAGCCTTTGCAACTTGGGTTTATGTTTTTCTAATCAAACCTACATGTTTTGGCAACCAAAGATCACACCTGCATAAATGACAGCCTGATACAAAACAATGCACTTAAAGTTGTGTGAGGATAAATTATCCTTATTCTTGTGTTCCTGTGGTCCCAGAGTCTTAGAAATGACTTTGTAACCATTTCCACACTGATGTTTTTCAGAAATTTTTCCTCTGACCAAAGCACGGCATACTTACAGCAACTTTTTTGGTGACTACACTCTCGTGGTGACATTCAGTGTATAGGGGTTAAACTCAGCAGCGCTGGCTGCAATCAAACCCATCTGTGTTTCTTATAATTATGCTTTTATTTCTTATTAAGCTTATACTGGGTGTTAAATTTCAAGTGACGTGTAGAATGAAAGCCGCATACAGCTATAAACAGTGTAGTGTGATTGGGGTAAATTGACACCTTTCTCCAAAATCATGCACAATTCAGAGAATACAAAAATGCACTTCATCAACTGAGAGATACAAAAGGTTCTCAAAAGTAGTATACACTACCATCATTTTTACTGGAGCACATTACTCAAGAAGCTAGATCTATAGATTGTCAGAACAGAATTATAGACTTTATGGTGAGTCCCAATAACAAACCATCTCTTGTTCCCAATCAAGTTCATATGGTGCCCACTGAATTTAAAAGTAGTTGGCGAATGTGCTTTCAGGATTTATTCAGCAAAACTTATACATTTTTGTTGCAGAAAGAATAGCTAATTTTTGATCATAACATAGTGAAATTTTTGTGTTTTGTGGATTTTGTTTAACTTCAGTTTTCCTTGCATAGGTAAAGGTGTGGTTCCAAAACCGACGAATGAAATGGAAAAGGGTGAAAGGTGGACAGCCCACTTCCCCCCATGATTTAGAGGTGGATGAAGTGGATTCAGCTGCTTCACCTGCCTCAGAATGAAGGACTGCAACCCCACAAACCTCATCAATCAGTGCCTATTTTCATTTTAGGACACTTGGCAGCCAACGGCACAACTAACAAGAAGACTGTTGCATTTGCAATTATTTGCAGCAACTACTATGCAGTCTCTAACTTTTGTACATGTGGCTGTGTAGTTTCAATTGTAAATATTTGCTTTGATGGTGATCTTCCACAAATGTGATTTACATTCAAGGGCCACATTCCAGGACATGCCAAAGTCTGTTTGACCCTCAACATCTGTTAAAACTGAACAACAATTCATTAGTAAAATAGAATACTATTTTTCTGTCTTCATCGTGGTATGCACTCACTACTATATTTTCTTGACTAGTTCTTCCTTATTACACATTTAAAACTTTCATTTGTTGATGACGTCTGAAGTGATGAGGTTTTTTCGAAACCACAGGTCATTTCCTTCTACAAACCGAACATAATTGCTGTTTGGAACACATTAATA
The DNA here is from genome assembly GCA_900497675.1 of Arapaima gigas. Taxonomy (NCBI): domain Eukaryota; kingdom Metazoa; phylum Chordata; class Actinopteri; order Osteoglossiformes; family Osteoglossidae; genus Arapaima; species Arapaima gigas. The sequence continues at coordinate 28,139 of UFQX01005226.1, read as the reverse complement.
GAAGGATGATTTCATAATCATCCCAAAGTTAACGGTTCATGAGTGCCCTCTTTTTGTGGTTTCAGGGGATTGGTTTTGTATTGCCAGTTTTCCAGTTACATATTGAAATAATAAACAGAAAGCAAATGCAAAAAATGAATAACCTACTGTTTCAATAACTTGTGAAAACCTTTGTCAAAACAATATCACTGTCAGCGTTGTAGCGTATTTTTTTTAACCCCACTGGGGAGAGAAAGCGACCAGGAGGATGAACGCACAAAGTTTACCGTACAAACGCTGCCTGACGTGATTAGTGGCTTCCAGCAGAAAAGGGCGCTGGAAATCACTCTGACCACAAAGACAATGGCGACACACGAGAGGAAGGGAGAACCTCAGTGACTCACGCCACCAATGCAAAGGTGGGCTGGAGTGATGGCAGGCGATAATCCGAATCATGGGCATGTGGTTCTCTCGAGCCCTTTGTTTCCTGAATTGCGTCCTCTGACTGCAATTGCGGTGACAGCCGCTTATTGGTTATGGGATGAAATGACAAAATATGTTTTTGTTCTGATTTATCTAAAATCATTTAATTACCCTTCTCTGTCATACATAAATCACTTAACTGTAAAAGCACCAGATACATTTTAAACCATTCTACCTTTGACTGCAAAGTATGGTACAGTCAAAGTACAGTATTTCAGGTACACTGAAATTTGGTACATTGAATGGTCCCAGTCAATATATAATTTGTCTCATTTGACACAAGACACAAAAAGGCTCACAAATTACCATTTAAAAACAGCAAAGAAGTTTTAGAAAAGTCAGTGGTCAGTGAACAAATGAAATATTATTCCTCTGATTTCAGTGCAGGAAATGCCTGTGCGAAAGCAGTCTCACTTTTTGGCAAGTTCCTTCTAACATTCTTTTCTAAAGATTTTGACTGGAAGTTTCTATCTCATACTGGTAAATGCTAACAGGCCTAGGATCCATCCATCATCTTTAACCGCTTTATCTAGGTGAGCGCCGAAATGGTTGTGATGTCATCAGCGATGACAATGGGCAGAATGATGGGCTGCTGGGAATCTGTAAGCAGGTAAACAAGCCAACAAAGACAGCAGAACACTTTGCCGCTACAAACCTGTGACAACAACAGTAAACTGGAGATGGCAGATGTACAAACAGAGGGAACAGCGGCAGGCAGCGTTTTAACAACACACTTGGATTTACTGCTTCTGTACAAGTGAATAGATGGATCATGGACCAATTTTACAGTGAGTTTTTATGTCAGCTGCGGAATATGTGCGTACTTTCCTATTTGTTCCAGTATATTTCAAAGGAAAGCATCAGTCAGGATCAGCATAGCCACTTGCCAGGAGATGGCCGAAATGTAGGCATGCCAGACACTTCCTTGCTATGGAAAGTGGAAATAATAAGAAGGCATGGGCAAAAACAAGACTTCTCAAATACAGGATGTTGTGGTAACATGTAGCTATTCATCTAATTTCCTGCAACCCAAACTGCTGTCTCTGGGGGGATTCAGACAGACCGTCACATCCTTTCTGCAGGTTAGCTTTCCAAACACATACTGCCTTTGTGACATTTCCAACAAGGTATGATTCTGTACACACCCACAATGTTATGTAACCCTTACTGTACCACAAGGCAGCCAGTATGCAGTCAGTCACCAGCTATATTTTTATTTTCAGTCATTTTAACAATTTAAATTTGAATGTAGTTCAAAGTCAATAGAACTTAATAAAACATATCTTAGAATATTTTTCATTCATTAGCCATAATCAGTGTTAACACAATATAATCAGACAAAGAAATCAGTGGACTTTTCTAATAATAATCACACTCCCTACTGTTTAACCCAGTGGTCGGTGGTGTTGAGCCTATTCCCGGCACACAGGGCACTAGGTTAGTCAGAGTTAGTCAGAGTGCCCAGGGTAACTTCAGTCAAACTCGCTTATAATTACACCATCAAGGTAATATTACAGTATCTTGATACATTATTTAACCATGTGTAGGAAAAAATCTACTGTTAAACCTTTTACCAGGGCATTCAACCTGAAATTATTCAAAACACCATGCAGTGTCATGGGAATACACAGTGATGACAACAAGGCTCATGCTTTAGCACAAACTGTAATACATGCAACTGCACTGTCACGCCCCCTGGTCCTGACTCTGCTGGTCTTGATTGCTGATCACGTGCACCTGGCTATCGTTAAGTCATTATAAATACCTGTCTGTCTGAAGTGATCTTTGTGAAGTATTGCCATGATCCCATGCATACTGAGCATTCTGTTTGTTTGCCGCTCTAGCTACTGACCACCGAGCTGCCTTGTCTTACGGCTTTTGCTTGTGTCTAATCCTTATCTGCTTTGTCGCTTGTATTGAACTACTTTCTGGTTTTGGCCCACTCCTGTTTTGTGACCTCGACTTTTGAATCTCTTTCGGCAATAAACAGAGTTCATCACTTTACGCCTGCACGTGTCTGCACCCTTCTTTCAGTGTGACAGAATACTTCACCACCAAGTAGATGGCAGATATGGAGGGTTCTGCACCCACGGATTTGGGGACAATCCTGGAACAGCAACAAAAGCTACTCTCGGCATATACTCAGTGCTTGGTGAACCTCACTTATCGGCAGGATCAGCAACAGCAGCAGGTGAATCTCTTGGTTGAGAAAGTAAGTGAGTTAATGAAAATGCAGCAAAGATTGTCCGACGAGCTCGAGAAAGTCCGTAAGGTTGTGTCCTCAGTAAGTCGCCAGAAGAAACTTTCCCAGTGAGTACACTTGGGAAGTTTGATGGAACACCTGCTGCATGTAAAGGTTTCTTTTGCAATGTTCTCTGTTTGTTTATTAATAGTCGCCCCATCAGCTCGGATTTGTCACGGATTTTGTTTGTGGTTTTCTGTTTGATGGGAAAAGCTCTAGATTGGGCTACTTCAGGCTGGTCTCGAATTCAGGACTTATCCTGTAGTCGGTTTGTGCATGAGCTAAAGACTGTGTTTTTGACCACCCTAATGAAGGCAGAAGCAATGGAGAACTGCCGTTTCGGATAAGACAAGGTAATCGCTACATGGCCACGTACACCCTAGAATTCCGAATGCTAGCCGATGGCAGTGGATGGAACGAGCCAGCCCTGCTGACAGCTGTCCGGAAGGGGCTGAATGACAAGGTTTTGACAGAATTGGAGTGCCAGGATTCAGAACTAGGTCTAGAAGTTGATCTCTCTAGCCATCAGGTTTGATCACCTGCTGCTGCCTGCCCTAAGAGAGAGACCAAGAACAACTATAAGGTTCTGAGGTCAGAGTCCATCCCCAAGGACATCCGCATATGGGAGACAGGCGAGTACATCAATGCGCCAGAACCCATGGAGTGTGACTCTATTCGTCTGTCTCATGAAGAGAAGCTATATAGGCTACGCAGTGGACGTTGTCTGTATTGTGGTCAGACTGGCCCTACGAACCTGGAGTCGCTGTTCGATGGCACAACATGAGGAACAGCACAAGGATTCAATTCGGCGCATTAGCTCAGTGAGTATATCCAAGAGAGGAGCAAGATGGGCCTCCAAATCCTGTACAACACAACCCACTTTTTAACTGTCCTGAACCCGTCTCGGTCACAGCTCTAGTTGATTCTGGTGCCGAGGGGAACTTTATTCATGCCCAACTGGCGCGACAGATGGGTCTCACCACTCAGAACCTCCAGAGACCAAAGCGACTGTCTGCCCTGGATGGAGGACCCATTAGTGAGGGCCTTGTATCCACTGCTTTGTCGCTTGTATTGAACTACTTTCTGGTTTTGACCCACTCCTGTTTTCTGACCACGACTTTTGAATCTCTTTCGGCAATAAACAGAGTTCATCACTTTACACCTGCATGCGTCTAGACCCTTCCTTCAGCGTAACATGCACAGGTGAGAGACACAACGATTCTGAACAGCTCTCACACCAGATATGTTCCAGTTATTCTATATCTGGACTCAAACTATCTATCTCAACATGGTGAAATAGATCCACCTAGCAACTGTGGCTTTGTTAACCTAATGACTGACAATTCCTGATAACAACAACGACAGAAAACAGTGCCTGAGTGCCCCAATAAGACAGGCTGTATATGTGAGGCATCCTGGTGGTAAACATACCTGTTCCTGAGAGCCTTCGATAACCACATCCTTACTTTGTCCTAAACCCTAAAAGAAGGGAAGGAGACTTTTGACACTCATCAGGCCACTAGGGTCAAACAAAAGTTTGACTTCCACATAGGCTTAACTAAAAAGCTCTACAATTGTGCAGTCTTTGCACTGGTTGCTGTCATGGCATGTTTTTACAGTGAGCAGCACTGGTGCATCATTGCTGCTGGTGATTTAAAACGTAAGCTCAAAATGCCTGGAAAACACACAATAGTTTCCCTGAAAAAAATATTAAGCCCCCAAAACTGTAACATTTTATTGTCTCAGATTCTGAACTTACAATGTAATAAAGTAAAAATCTTTCCAGCCAATCTACAAAACCATGCATATCATGCCAAATCAAAAGAAACAAAACCTTTCAACAATTTAGTAAAAATCAGAATTGAGAGATTTAAAAAGTATTTTACCCCTTGGGTAACACGGGTTTGAGTTCATACCAAGGTGTTCATGGGAGAAACCATGTCGTTCTGGATTAGGAGCATAAAACACATAACTGACAAGTGACCCTAACAGTATTCACAATAACCTTTTCTGCACATTGTCAGCAGTGCAAAACATACCATTATATGCTAATCCCAGCAATCAATGTCAATAATGATTGCTGAGTAACTACACAAAAACAAAATAAATACACAAATTTTATAAGCTGTTGGAAATGGCGATTTGGATATAAACTTTTTTTTTGATTTACAGTTTCTGGTGAACATTATTGGCACCCGTGCATTTTAGGCATACCCTCGTATAATCTCTTAAAAAATGATAGGAAATTGACCAAAATTTTGATGTCCAAAGTTATACAGCAAAAAAAATTCCTGTTCATCTTATATGTATCAGCTTTCCACAACAATAAATGAAGACATGACCTGGACAGTATTGAAGGCACCATCCCTAACACGATTGTGCAACAATGATTAGTCAATGAATGATGCCTTTAATGCATAAAAGGGTTAGATTCATTCCCTGTTCCTTTCTGACAAGGGTGAAGACAAGTGAACTGAGGTATGTGGTTAACTGCTCCACAGATAATGGCTAGTCAATCCTTGAAACTCTCTATCCCTTCATCTCAGAGGAAGTAAATATAGCCACTTGAGTCAAACATGCTGTCAGTCACATTTCGGTCAATTAGATACGCTTGTCTTACATTTCAACATACAAAAGAATTCCACAAATATTTTAATAGATTAGCAAGGGAGACATCTATGTTAAAGATGTCCATTGCTGATTAAACACAAAAATGTTGGTAAATGTAAACACAAACCCGAGTTTTTTGCAGCTGCCATGTACTTTAAAACTGTTGAGCAACAACAAGCAGCCCCCAATTTTCACTCTTGTGCTGCAAATGATTTTTGAACACGTAGCTGAAGGAGAAGGGCAAAATGGCTGCTGTCCTTGTCAATGGAGGTTGGTGGAAGGAGATCCCAAAGGACTGGTTGATATGGGTCTACTCAGTTCCACACAAGAAGGCAACTGTCACGCCCCCTGCTCCACCTGCTGTCCCGCCTGACTCCATAATTGCCGGCACCTGCTCCTTGTTTCCCCTAGCAGGGTATAAAACCTGTGTAGCCCGACAAGCTGGTGTGAAGTATTGCTCATGTTACTACTGAGTGTACCGAGCAACTCTCCTGCTAGCGCCTTTCCCATGATCGACCCTTGGATGTCTTTGACCACTGATTTAGCCTGACCACTTCTTGTACTTCTCTGACCTCTGGATCTGACCCTTGCCTGTGTTGTGACTACAAACTTGGAACGTCTCTCAACAATAAACACCATTTGGCAACTCGCACCTGCACATGTCTGCTTCCTGCCAACGGCGTCACAGCAACAGATTAGAGAAACATTAGTCAAGTGATGTAGACATCATGCAGGGTTGCAACTCAGAAGATGGATCTAGAAGGTCTGCAGATTTTAAATCATACACATTTTTCCTAAGGGGATATTAAGTTGACAAATTTACAAATACATTATACATCCACATGGAAATTATTTCTGTGGTTCACAAAACAGATAAAAGAAAGGGCTTGTGGCAGAGATGGCAGAGCTGTCACCAGTGCAATATTTTCCTACAAACCTTCCACTTCATAAAAGAAGAGTAATAGGCAGCATTTAAAGGAAGATGTATGGCCTACAGCGTTAAAGTCTATTTAATTTAACTTGTTTTAGTTAATCTTCAATAAGGTGTTCCGTTTTTTAGAGAACTAGAAAATGAACAAAGCTGGACCTTTGCTTAATAACTTAGAACACTAATAGATCCGTGTTACCTTTGTACTGTTTCAGATATTGGAATTTGCTTGAAACTTTTTCCTTTGCACTTGAGAACTCAAGGCTATTCTCACACTGAACCCGGCCCATTCTTCTGCAACAGATCAGCATAATTCTGCATCTTTCTCCCCTGGTGAGAAAAGCCCCAATATGCTGGATCACTTCACCACCCCTGTCTACTTCTGCTCTTCCATTACCACTTCACCCCCAAGACGTCACGGGGAACTGGGATTGGGCAGCTTCAAATATTCTTGAGCTTTTTCTTTTTGACTCTACATCCTGCATGGTCTTTACTCAACAAAGTGTTCCTGCTTAAAGTCTCACAGACAAGCCAAGTGTTGGATTTCACTGAAAGTCTCCCTCTGGAGCATGTGGGAGGATGATTTCTAACACATGTAAACTCCATCCTAAGGAACAATGGAAGGCCTGTTGTTCATTCCCTCAGTGGGCCTGGTGTAGTGATTTTACACTCTGCACACCCACACCCATTAAAATCCCACTCCAATTAGCACTTTTTTAAAGGCCAACTACATGCAGGAGACCTTTGTGAATAAACCTGCTAGTATTGTCTTGTATACATTCTCAAATTAAACTTGATGATACCACTTATAATTAAACTATTGTACAACTATTAATTAAACTAATAAAAACACTATGAACCTGTAACTCTACCAATCACAGAATAGGTATGAGACAATAATAGATGATGAAGAGATGAGATTGCAGGATTCCGGATTCAGAATCTCCCACACTCCACCGATATCCTGAAAACACACAACGTAGTTTCTGTATTGCCTCTTAGGTTCAATATTAACCTCCCCTGCAGTTTCCTTAAGTCCCTTTATTCAGGGTCCCTTATGAGGAAAGTGTCTCCTGGTGTGTGGGGAGAATGGACAGCTCCTGGTGCTGCACCATGCTTTCTCCAGGGAGCTGTCCCTCATGGTGTACATCCATTTGCCTGCTCAGTGTAACAAGAGGTACCATATCAGACAAGACCCCAGGTGTAGACTGCACAAAGATTGCACCGAGACAAACCAGCACCTAGTAGAGACTGCAATAAGCAGTAAATATTGAGAGGCATCACCAAGTGGCAGGTTCATATACAGGAACATCTGTCAGGACTATGACCTGGATACTCCTGTCTAAATGGTAGGAACCACACAGAGTGGTGGAGAACAACACAGCCGAGATCCTGTGGGACTTCCCTATCCACATGGATAAACAGGTACTGGCCAACCAACCAGCTATAGTGGTGATAGACAAGAAGGAGAAAACAGCAGTGAGGAAAGATGTGGTGCTTCTGAGTGATAGAAACATCAGGAAGAAGGTGTATGAGAAGCTGGAGAAATACCACAAAAGATTGAAAAAAAGAACTGGAGACATTTTGAAAGGTGAAAGTCAAAGTCGTCTGATTGGTGACAGGAGCATTTGGGGACATGACCCTGAAGCTGCAGGAGGAACTCCATCAGATCCCAGGTATGAGAATATCTTCTCAGGAACAGTAATAATCCTGTGCCATATCCTCAAATTTCCTCTAGTAGGAGTCAAGAATCTAAGGAAAGATACCACTCACAGGGTGAAACAGGGTGAGAAAGGATTTCTTATATATAAATAAGACAAAATATGAGAATATATTAAAAAATACTTTTAATAGCTAAGCCTAAGCAGAATGGCTGATGTACCCTGATGTCACTCCCTTGTTGACACCCATGCACCACGCACCGAACAGATGTTTTCAAGCCGTCGTGGCTAGAATTACCAACCCTAAGCATGGACAGTGAGTTTACCTTCTAGACAGTAAAACTCAATCCTATCAGCTGGTCTCACTGCTGGTCTCGTCTGCCCTCGTCAAGGGAGAATGTTCAATAAAATCTTCTCCCTCTCTCAGCTGTTTAAATTTGTTGTTTTTTCCTCTCCTCAGCTGCCAGCTCTATTTAAACTATATGTAATAGAGTGAGTCAATCCTCATTTCAGTAAACTTTAGAAGAAGTGCACAGATCTAAGACTGATTTATTTTACAGGGATTGAGGAATCATATTTATTTACTACATTTATTGTACTTTCTCTATACTTGTTTTAATACCATGTTATTGTATGTTCTTTTCAATGAAATCAAATTAGTTTTGGTGACTTGTGTGCTTTTGTATTTGCTAGTGTTTTGTGTTCAGTTAGTGGAGTCCTGTTTGTGTGGTTTGTTAATGTAGATGTGGGTAGTTTAAATAGGAGCGGAAGACTTTCTTTTGGTTTTTGTGCTGCCTTTTCACCCTCTCTGGGTTAACACAAGCCCAACACCCAGAAAGAGTCATAACAAAAACTAATATGAGCCATGTTCATTCTAGAAAGTAATTCTAAAAAGCATAGAACTGTCTGTACATTCCTGGGGTTGCAATATGGCATCAATTTTGGAATTAAACTTAGGGTTAGGGGACTGGAGGTTAGATGTTTTGTAAGTGGAACCTCTGGGTTACAATCATTTAAAAAAATAATAATACAGCTTAAACACTCTTTTTGTCATGGTTTAGGTTCTACATCACGTAACAAGCTGGGAACAACATGGAAAAGGCACCCATCGTATTACATTATCTTTTATTGCAATGAAACAACATTAAAGTTGACTCTACTTTCTTAATAAATGAAAATAAAAAACACATCAGATGTATTGTCATTGGATCCTTGTATCCACCCATCCTTAACTGCCTCTTCTGGTCAGGGTCACAGCAGTCCACAGCCTATCCCAGGAAACCAGGGAGGACACACACGCTCTCTCTTTGACACACACACACACACACACACACAAAGCACAAATGATCAATTACCTATTAACTTGAAACACACATCTTCAGACTACATGAGGAAACTGGAAAACTGAGAAAACAAACTGAGAACACGCAAACTCCTCACAGACTGAGCTGGACTCAAACCGATTCTAGAATCCTGTGAGGCACCAGTGCTATTTCCTGTGAGGCTGTGTCAGTGTGCCACCCCTTGCAAATCAAAAATAAATATGGGTAATTCTTCTAATGCAGATTAAAAAGAATTGTACGTACATTTCTGTCATGAGATTTTAACATTTATTAACACATTGCTTAAGAGAGCCATAGTGGGATGAGTTTGATCCCACGTATCCATTTTAGGGTCACTACTATGTTCCTCCTAGGACTACGTTATACTCATTATACTCTGAGAAGAATTCAAAATTTCTGATACTACAACGATCTTCCTATCACCAGTGATAGCACAGTCCTATAACAATGAAGAAGATCCAAGACAAACACCCCAGCTGTTTCAGATTGTCATTCAGGAAATCTATCACTGCAGCAATAATGCTCATCTTTGCATCTGCCTGATGGTAGGTCTCAGCTCCCAGCTCTTTGTTTGCAACACAGAGGCCTTGTTCTCAAAGGTAAGCTGATCCCTGCCAGATCATATTTCAGGTTCAGCCAGGGGAGTTATTGCAGGGTAGCCTGTCATGCCATTACAGTATAGGAACCAAGGTCTGCAAACATTCTAGACTACCAACACGTGTTGTCGGGCACATTCTTCTGGTCAGTTTTAATTCAGTTCAATTTTCATAGAACACTCTTCTCAGCAGAACAACACAGAATATTGAAAATGTTACAGGGAGTGAGACACTGAGACAGAAAAAACCTAAAAGGTAAACCAGCAGGTAGCTAAGGAGATGAAAACAAGAAACTCCCATCTGACAAAAGGAAGGAAAATAAGCCTCTGAGGGCTAAAATAGCAGTGGCTGCCCCTCTTTTGGACATTAAATGGTGTGATGCTGAGACCTGTGTAGATATGTGTAGTAATGAAATCAGGGACACTTGGAAGCTAAGTTTGTCATCCTGTTTCTTTTTTTCCCTTTCAGTTTTTGGCAGTTTTTTAGAGTGCTGTAATTCCTATACTCTTTGCTCCACCACCACACATGGCCAGTTTCACATTGTTCTCATTTAGTCATAAAAGTCGACCCTCTTCCCACACAGGATGCTGACCTCCCCCTCCCTTACTTCACCACCTATCTCCGGCAGGTGGTCAGGCCAATAGTCCCTGTGGGAACAGAACTCATTCAAAAAACAAGTCTCCAATTGAGTAACAGAAGGAGAGTTCAGCAATTCATTTAGTACTCTGGTATGGAGGTACATGGAGGTACCCCTTTTCATCTGGTCATAAGGGCAGTTGTTTCTCTGGTTCCCAGTGAATCAGTGGAGGTATTAGTCATCCATTCATGGCTTCAATGTATTTGACTGTCTGAACTCTCTCAGAAGCACTGGACATGTAACACTACATGGTCTTATCAGCAGCACCTCAATCACTTTCCATATTCCCTACAGCAGAGACCTGGGCTTAAGGCTTCACAACTTCATGCTGCCTCTCTGTACACAGCTGAGGTGTTTGTCTTGGGGAAGAAGTCAGGAGAATGACAAAAATTTAAAGAATGATGATGAAGACAATACAATGTAGATAAATGAAAGTAAAACGATACAAACTGAAGTAGTATAAATAAGTATGGATAAATAAACAACAAATAAGTAAACAAATACATAAATACAAACTGGGCAAGTACATACACACATAAGCATGACACACATACATTGACAAACAGTGGTAATGGTGGTGGAGGTGATGGGGTCTGAGATGAGGGAGTTCAGCAGCAAGTGGTAGGAAACGGTTCTTGATCCTGGCGGTTTTGGCTCTCAGGCTCCCAGATGAAAAGGATGGGAGGGGTTCGTATTAATATTAAAAATAGTATTGTTTATAGTTTTTATTATCAGTCCTTCTTTACCACAATTTTTTGTTGTTGAACATTTGCATATATTTGGTCCTGTCATATTTTTTATAACTCTAAAATAGGCATAGCCAAGATATTGAGTCTTCTAAACTGACTTTGAATATTAGCATCTGACAGTTGATTAGAAGATATAAGATCTACCCCATATTATTCTGCACGTATAACTGTTGCAACGTGTTATCACATAAAAATTCGGAATAAATAAATAATTTCATTTAATCAGCTAAATTTCTGTTGTCATCAATTTTTAAGTCAGTTTGCTCACAACTTCAAAATGGAACCTTCTGAACTGCTTTAATATGCACATAAAGGCCTGAGTTTGGACCTGTGGCATCACACAGCATAAATGGAACGGGGGCCCACACCCCCACCTCATCTTGATTCCTGTAGAAACCAATAGAGAGACAACTTGGAAGGAACATGATCCATGAAAAAGGGTATGAAGTCAGATCCTTATTTAAGGAGCCAGGCCACAAATCCCCAACACCCAGAAACAGTGGGGGAGGGTTGGCTGCACTGTTTTTTGTATGCATGCCAGGAAAGTTTAATGGCCATGGAATTTGGACAGGAAAAACAGTGGGCTGGAAGTTTCACAGGAAGTGGGGATTTGTGCTTCATGTAGCACCTCTGTTTATGTTCCCCTCTACTGGCTCTTGCAAGAGCACCCGGCACAGGGAAGGAAGAATGTCAAAGCACTTTTCCATGGTCGCCTATGAATGGCCGTCTCCCCCCAACCCACCCACAGTCCCCTACAATACTGTCCACTTGACCACCTGTGGTCAACTGGCAAGTTAAGGGTAAGTGGGAGTAGGTGATGGCAGACAATGAGAAAAGCTGAGGGCTACACACTCACACACAGATGCACACACACAGCACCCAGTGTAGTGGAAAATACACGCATGCAAGGACAGACAGGGGGGAGATGGACACATGGAGATTATTGCAAGTTTGGAGGCAAAACATTATATACCAAGGTGCATAAAAACATTCAGGCAAATTTTAACATTAATGCACTGGATCTAGTTTTCATAAGGACAAGAGACAAATCATGATGATACCAAATACTATGTTTTTCCAGTCATATTTACGTGCTGGTGGTTCCTGTGTAAGACCCCAGGCAGGAACTGGGTACGTGGGGCAACATCTAGGATATGAGTGGATCTGCAATCTTTTGGCCTTTCAGCAGGAGCTCAGTCCCAGTTCTGTTCTTCAGCTCTTTCAGCTGATCACTCCTCTCCCTATATTCTATAAAGGATTTCCCTGTTCTCTTTTCACTCCATTCCTCAGTCCACACCTTCCTGGCAGGATGGGGCTGCCATGACAGGCTTCTGACCAGCCTCTGGTAGTCTCCTCTGCATTCTACTATCTGCCAGCTCTCAGCACCAGCTCATGTCTTACTGATTTTCCCACCGGCTCAGCATTGCAACCTCCGTCACTCCTATGCACAGCAGCCCATCAGGAATATTCATATAGCTTTTCCACAAAACAATCCTAGCCTTATTTGTACTATGTCTCTCCCCCAGGACCCACCAGGTGAAAAAGAGAAAAAACCCCATAAACACAAGGGTGAATTTGTGTTGCTTTGGACTGCTGTTTGCTTTGTCCAAAGTGTCAAGTCACCCTATCCCATGTAATGCAGGGTCTCAAGAGGTGAATCAACAAATGGACCATTTTTCTTGGCCACATGGGCAAGAGAAAGGCAAGCCATTTACTCAGCTGTTGTGCTCTCTAGGTCAGGGATGAAAAATGGGATATGTTCAAGGCCCAGTTAATCACAGACTCTTCAAACGAGATAAATGTGTTTATTCTAACAAGGTGCTGAATATGGGAGGAGGTTGCCATGGAACTCACAGCAGGGTCTGAGTCCCCCTGAGTTCAAACAATTGTTAATTTTCTCTCAGGAGTTTTCTTTTTTACATTAAGTCACTGACTTTTTAAGACTAACTTGTTTTATTACTTTAGTCACCTAGCAGAGACTATGGTCCAAAGCAGCATTAAGAAAAACTTTAAGAAAAATATCCTGAAGTCACGTCAGTACAAGACAGGTAGCCAACAGAAAGAGGAAGAATTTGAGCGATACAGTATTATTTTCTGGAGCCACTAGACAATTCTAATTGCTACGTTTTGGATCAGCTTGGAGGGGGTGATGCAGACAGTGACTTGTAGCAGTCAAGCCTGCTGGAGATGATGGAACAAACTTACTAGTTGTAGTCAGTCAGTTTGAGATGCTCCTCAGGTACAGGAAATAACTATTCCATGCAGATGAAGAAATGTTGACAGCTGGGAGAGTCTGATAGAGGGTATTTTAAGTTCCAAGAGCAAGATTTTTATTTTAAATACATTCATTGTGAGATCATTTAGATCAATCCAAGCCAACATTAGCCAAAACTAGTTCTTTGTTGCAAGCGTGGCTGAAAACTTGACAGAGAGGTACAGCTGTGTGTCATTAGCATAAACATTTTAATTAATATTATTTTTATATTATTTTTGTTTATTTTATTTATAATGAGTAAAGTAGTGGCCCCAACAAACCCCGAGGTAATTCATACTTGACAGGGAAAAGTGAAGAGTTGTCATAACCATATGTGTACTGAAATCCAACTGTGATGTAATGTGACCCAAACCACATGAGGACAGAACTGAAAACATATCACCACATCACCAGCCTGTGTAGAGGTGACATCACCTGACTGGGTAGAAAGCTGCTACAGTCAACAGTATCAAGGTTGGAGTAGCGAACCCAGAAGAATGAGCACTATTTGAAAACCTTCTTCAACTGACAGGACATCACTGATGAGAGTGACCAGCAGTGTCAGTACTGTGAACAAACCTGTTTTTCAAACAAATCATTTGTAGCTAAATAATACAATGTTTTCCAGGATTTTACAAGTAAGAGGGAATGTGAAAGAAAATTCTCACATTAGAAAATGAGAGAAGTGTATTTCAAAACCTCTAAAATTGTCTTTAAAATTGAGATTTTTCTTTCATTACATCACTCAGTTTCTCTGAAGTCACTATTTTTGTGTATACCTTGTGTCAAGGGTACAACCTTAACCAGCAGACAATGTTAAATGTCTGTATGTTTCATTACTAACTTCCCTGCAGACCATTTCCTCTGTTCACATAGAATACATCTCATTCTGACTGATTGTGGTTCATTCTTTTAGGTGTATAGCTTACAGATGCAGCTAGGAGTGGACCTGTGAAATAACTAGATGAAGGTCTGGTATAGGTTATTTTGTTACATTTTATCAATTTGACACTTTAAACCTTAAAATTATGTCTGCTTTGAAAATGCTTGAAAATATGTGATCTCCACAACCTGCTATTCAGTGAGCTGTGTTCTGCTTTATTGTTATCCCATTATTGATAACCATGTAATGGCAGTTTTCTGCAAATTTTCCCACATTCTGTTTGTTGCATTTTGCAACCAACAGTCATTTGTATAAATGCAGGTGATGTATGCGCTACAACAAAAATTTGTTTTAAACAGATGCATCAAAGATACTATTCTAAATAAATAAATAAACTGAAAAATATTCCTGTCCTTGAAAATATGTAACTTGAACATTCATAACAGGGACACCCCAGTGCACTGTAATTTTGCATGATGTAAAGTTATTATTTCTGTTCTTATGTATGTTCTTATGTGTCTAAAATTCTAACATTGCAACAACAAAACAAAATCACATATAAAGGAGAATTTTAAAGAGATTGTTGAGTAGCCAACCAGAACTTTTGCATAAAGGTAGTTTTAGTATTTCTTGTGTAGAGCTACTTCCTTAAAATATAATGTACATTTTTTATGATTTATTTTATACAGATACCTTCTAAAATCCACAATTAAAGTCTGAGGGTTGTTCTGCTATCAATCGTGTGGCTGGGGTTGTTGTAGGCAGAGTCCTCCGTCCCCCTAAGAGCAGACAATGGTGACAGACGCCTCCTCTCGCCCTCCTCCTCCTCCTCCTCTTCCCAAGCGGAGCCCAGAACCAGAAGGTTACCGGTGGGGAAAAAAGGTCCACCCCCTCCCCGCGCTGGGGTCGGTGGTGCGGCGGCCTGTGGTGCCAGCACCGCCGCACAGCCCGCGTCCTCTGCTCCTCCGGCCGAGGGGGTTGTGGCCCGCAAGGGTCGAAGCGCGAGAGTGAGAGAGTGAGAGCCTCCCTCCCAGCCCCCGCGTTTGATCCGGTTCTCCTCCTTTTTCGAATGCAACCTCAGATCAGACGTGGTGACCCCCTGAATTTAAGCATACTACTGAGGGGAGGAAAAGAAACTAACAAGGATTCCCTCAGTAGCAGCGAGCAAAGAGGGAAGAGCCCAGCACCGAATCCCCGTCCGACCTGTGGGCGAGGGAAATGTGGTGTACGGAAGACCGCATTACTGCAGCGTCGGCCGGGGGCTCGAGTCCTTCTTATCGAGGCACATCCCACAGACAGTGTGAGGCCAGTGGCAGCCCCAGTTGCACAGCAGCACGGTCTTCCCGGAGTCGGGTTGCTTGGGAATGCAGCCCAAAGTGGGTGGTAAACTCCATCTAAGGCTAAATACCAGCACGAGACCGATAGTCAACAAGTACCATAAGGGAAAGTTGAAAAGAACTTTGAAGAGAGAGTTCAAGAGGGCGTGAAACTGTTAAGAGGTAAACTGACAGGGTCCATGCAGTCCACCCAGAGGATTCAAGTCGGCGGGTTAAGACGGCCGGCCGTCCTGGGTCCCGTCGGTTCCCCTCCACCCTGGAGGGGACCATGGCCCGGCCGGGCTCGGCTCCTGTCGGGCACATTTCCTCCGGAGGTCAGTGCGCCGCGACCGGCTCTGGGTCGGCATGGAAGAGCTTGGGGTCGGGAAGGTGGCCTGGCAGCGCCCTCACAGCACCTGCCCGGTGTTATAGCCCCCCCCTCCGTTCAAACCTCGCCACTTCCCAAGGCCGTGGAAACGGACACCCCTCCCCGCCAACCCTCCCCCGCGAGGGATCGAGGGGTTCGGGGCCCCCACGCCCCTGGCACGACTGTCGGCTCACGATCCAAGCTAGGCACCAGGGGTTCGCAGCGAATGCGGCGACCCATCCGACCAGTTTTGAAACACGGACTAAGGAGTCTAATGCACGCGCGAGTCAGAGGGTCAAATGAAACCCGAAGGCGCAATGAAGGTGAAGGCCGGGACAGCCTCGGCCGAGGCGGGAACCCGGTCCCTAGTACCCCTTCCCAGGGGGAAAGGGTTGGGCGCACTGCCGGCCCGTCTTGCCCGCAGCATCGGGGAGGTGGAGCAAGAGCGCACGTGATGGTACCCGAAAGATGGTGAACTATGCCTGGGCAGGACGAAGCCAGAGGAAACTCTGGTGGAGGTCCGCAGTGGTCCTCACGTGCAAATCGGTCATCTGACCTGGGTATAGGGGCGAAAGATTAATCAAACTATCTAGTAGCTGGTTCCCTCCGAAGTTTCCCAGGCCTTGGTCTTGGGGCCAAAACAGTCTATTAAGAGGCCTCACTCACGGGTTGCCTTGCCAGCCACCTTTGGTAAGCAAAACTGGCACTGGGGGAAAAACCTGAGCTGGGCTATGGCGCTCAGTACTGATGACCTGTGAGGTGTTGGTCGATATTGACAGCAGGACGGTTGCCAAGAAGTCCGAATCCACTAAGAGCGTGTGACAACTTACTTACGGACTCAACTGGCCCTCCGGGAGCTGGAAGGTCGGACCCATGTCTGGCCGTCTGGCAGCAGGTAACTCTGTTGATATGCCACGACGAGTAGGAGGGCCCCCACGGAGAGCAATGAAGCCGGGGCAGAGCTGCCGTGGATGCAAACCTTGGTGTAGTAGCAAATACTGACAAGGGCGGATGATTTGTTCATCTTCATCAACTGCTAGGGAAGTGCAACTCTCAGTCCCCTTATACACAGGCTAAGCTGAAACCTAAAGGAAATGTCGTTAAAATAATGGCACGGCGTACACGGCTGATTGCTGATAAGGCAGTGGGAACATAACCTAATTGCCTGGGACTTCAAAGCTCAATACTACAAGCTGAAATAAAGATTGCGCTTATGGCTTAAACAGTGGTGCTGGTGGGCTGACTATGTGCCCATTAAGCTACTGCTGGGTGATTGTGTCCGATTCTACATCAATTCCCTGGGATTGTTAAGTGAAATTCAGGGATGACGGTTAACTGGATGTGTTTTTGTGGGGTGGGTGTATCCAGTAAGACGGCCCACACTCGTGGTCGCCAGCCCGAATGACTGTGAGTATTTAGAGTGGCAGCATGGCCTGCTGCCTTAACAAAGGGGCTATAGGTGTGCCTTAGGGGAGCTGAGTGCATCTATTAAGAAGACTCTCTCTCCTGGCCTGCTTGCCCAGTAGGCCGGGTAGTATCTAGGGCAGCAGCGTGGCCCCCTGCCTTAACAAAAGGGCTATAGGTGTGCTTTTGAGGAGTTGGGTGTGTCTATTAAGAAGACTCCCTCTCCTGGTTGACCTGCCCAGTTGCCGAGTAGTATGTTCAGCACATCGGATATGACTAACATCCCGTGCTTGCTGGCCGTAGCTTGCTAGGTTCCTTTCTATGCCGCCCTGCCCAAAACTGGAACTGAAACTGACGGGAGGACAATTAAGGTGCTGTGCACCAAACCGGATGTGACCTTACCCTCAGATTGATTTCCCCGCGTAAGCACGTTGAGGTCTACTAGGTTCCTTCCTCTTATGGCCCCTACCCAACGAGGTGAACCGACAATGACGGGTGGGCTAGCTGGACGTGGTGAATTCTAGTGATGATTAATCAGTAGCCGTGTGTCATGAGTCTACAACGTTGATTGACTAACACGGTTTGCCGCATGCAATTGTCACTGGATGGCGTACGAGACAGGCTCAGAAACTCGGAATGGACCTGCGGGTAAACCATAGCCAAATGCCTCGTCATCTAAATAGTGACCCGCATGAATAGATGAACAAGATTCCCACTGTCTCTACCTACTATCTAGCAAAACCACAGCCAAGTGAATGGGCTTGGCAAAATCAGCGGGGAAAGAAGACCCTGTTGAGCTTGACTCTAGTCTGGCACTGTGAAGAGACATGAGAGGTGTAGAATAAATGGGAGGCTTTGGCTGCCGGTGAAATACCACTACTCATCATTTTTTCACTTGCCCAGTGAGGCGGGGAGGTGAGCCCCAGAAAGGGCTCTCGCTTCCGGAGTCAGTCGCCCGGCACACGTCGGGCGAGACCCGCTCCGGGGACAGTGGCAGGTGGGCAGTTTGACTGGGGCGGTACACCTGTCAAACGGTAATACAGGTGTCCTAAGGCGAGCTCAGGGAGGACAGAAACCTCCCGTGGAGCAGAAGGGAAAAAGCTTGCTTGATCTTGATTTTCAGTGAGTACAGACCGTGAAAGCGGGGCCTCATGATGCTTCTGGCTTTTTGGGTTTCAAGCAAGAGGTGTCTGAAAAATTACCACAGGGATAACTGGCTTGTGGCGCCCAAGTGTTCATAGTGACATCTCTTTTTGATCCTTTGATGTCGGCTCTTCCTATCATTGTGAAGCAGAATTCACCAAGCATTGGATTGTTCACCCTCTAATAGGGAACATGAGCTGGGTTTAGACCGTTGTGAGACAGGTTAGTTAGAAAAGGGAGAAGGGGGAGCCGTGGTGGGGGGGCTTAAGTGTGGGCGGTGCGGGGTCCCGGGGAGAGCCCGGTCCATTTGCCCACTCATTGCGGTTTCTTCCATCCCAGCAGAAGCCCATCGAAAGGTGAGTGCCGTGCGAGAGCGAAGAAGAGCAGTCGGATGAGAAAGAGGGGCCGATGTCCATCCGAACAAGACGCACAGTACGGCAGGAGAGGCAGGGCAGGAGCCCCGACCGACCGCCACTGTGGAGCAGAAGTCCTGGCATTCAACAAAGAGCAGTTGTACGTGACAGGCAAGCGTGTGCCTGACCATTAAAATTAGGCAGCATTCCCCCCCGGGACAGAGCACGCAGAGTCCCACAGACCCACCGCAGAGCAGGGATCCCCCAAAGCTGACAATTGGCCCAGGCCCAGACCACCACCGCTGAACATGGGTCCCCCTTGGGAGACTGTGGCCCCAAGCCCTGACAACCACTGCCGAACATGGGTCAGGCCTGGGATGGCGTGGGCCGAGCCCCTAACCACCACCGCCGAGCATGAGTTTCCTCCCAGGGGAGCATTGGCCCAGGCCCTGACCAGTACCGCCGAGCATGGTTCCCCCCTGGGAAAGCGTTGGCTAAAGCCCTTACCACCACCACTGAGCATGGGTCTCCCTCAGGAGAGCGTGGGCCTAGGCCTTAACCACCACCTCCGAGCATGAGTCCTCCCTGGGAGAACATAGGCCAAAGCCCTAACCAGGACTGCCGAGCATGTGTCTCCCCCGAAAAAGCGTTGGCCGGGGCCCTGACCGCTACTGCCGAGCGTGGTTCCCCCCTGGCAAAGCGTTGGCCAAAGCCCTTACCACCACCACCGAGTATGGGTGAGCTTCTTGAGAGCGTGGGCCAAGGCCTTGATCACCACCGCCGAGCATGAGTCCTCCCTGGAAGAACTTGGGCCGAGTCCCTGACGACCACCACCGAATAAGGTTCCTCCCAAGGAGAGTGTGATCCCAAGCACTGACCGCCACCGCAGTTGTAGTACTTACCTGGAAATAGTCAGAGAAAACGTTGAAAACCACCACGACCCACTTTTCTAAAAAATAATAATTACACAATACGTATNCTGACGACCACCACCGAATAAGGTTCCTCCCAAGGAGAGTGTGATCCCAAGCACTGACCGCCACCGCAGTTGTAGTGCTTACCTGGAAATAGTCAGAGAAAATGTTGAAAACCACCACGACCCACTTTTCTAAAAAATAATAATTACACAATACGTATAAAAAAAAAGGACAAGGCCAGGAGCCCCACTTCACAGACCAGCTCATCCTTCTTTACCTTTGAACCCATAAGAGGGAGCCAAACACAAAAAAATGGAGCACACTTTGGGAAACACAAGGGGGATTCGTCTGATCCATCATGTCCCACTGTATATACACACACAACAAGAACAACAACCAGATAGGAAAACTCTGCTGCACCTGTCTTATCAGAATACTACACCCAAAAGCGCGCGCACATACACCCAGATGCACACACATACACACGCACAGAAGTCCAGCAAAAAATAAGCTAGGTAACAACACAGTGTTGCCAGTGCAACAGAAACACAAATTTGTGACAATCAAACAATGAATGTTTAATACCCTAACCATGCCAGAGCTACTGTGCACTCTCTGTAGCCAAAAAAGACGATATGGTCACAAAAGAAAAATTACAGAATGCGTATAAACAGTACAAATACAGGGCCAAGAGAGTCACCTTACAAATCAGCTCTTCCGTCCGAACCCACAAGGGGGAGCCAGACAATCACAAATGGAGCACACTTTGGCATACTCAAGCAGAGTTTCTTCTGACTCAAGATGGCCCACTGTATATACACACACAGGAAACAACAACCAGAAAGGAGAACATTGCTGCACCTGTCATATCAGAACACTACTCCCATAAGCACGCACACACACACAGACACACACACACACACACAGATATCCAGCAAAAAATACGCTAGGGAAAGACACAGTGCTGCTAATACAAAAAAGGCACAAATTTGTGACATAGTACACTGTTACGTGTCTGTGTCGCTCCTGTTGTTTGGCGGTTGTTTTTCTGTTTTTCCCCTGTCTCTTCTGTTCTGTGTCACAGTTGGTTTGCTCCATCCGTCAGTCATCATCAATCAACCTATTGGAATGTGCCAACCGATGACTTGGGGGCGGGCTTTCCCCTTGAAAAGAAGCACTGCGACACCCCCAAAAGCTAGCTTTTTGGCTCACTCGTTCGATTGCTGTTTGCTACGTGTATTTGACTTTGTTATATTGTTACGTGTGACTTCTGGTTTGACTTTGTTTTGGCTTAAGGATTCTGGTTTTTGGATAGTGGATTTTGGTCTAGTCAACGGTGTAAATAGTCACACACTTGATGTCACGTTGTTCACTAGATTGTTGGCTTGGATTGAGAACAGGCTAGTATGTGCGCGCACCTACACTGAACTTCACGTAGGGTTGTACATACTGTTATATACACTAGGTAAGTGGGCAGGTGCCAACCCCTGTATTTTCTGTGTTAGTTTAGACTAGCGTAGTTAGGTAGATATTTATTTTTGTTCACTACGTTAGGAATAGGTAAGACACTGAAAATACAGATCAGGTTAGTGGAAACTTTTTGTTTCTTTCTTTGCTTAGGCACCGTCCAAGTTCTCTATCCTGGTTAGCACCTTTGTTTGTATATACTTGTATATTGTATCAGGAGTGTTTTGTATCAAACACTGAACAAATTATAAACCACCCATTTCACTATTTTTCTGTGGGCTGCTTGTTGTTTATGCTCCCACTCCACCACCCTAGACAGGAGCCAGTACTGGGGGCGTGACAACACACTGCTCACGCTTTCCGGAGACAGAATGTTTAGGCAGAAGTGCTACGGACGGGCTTCTTTTCCTGACCGAAGCGGAGCTGCACTAGACTTCCGTGACCGTCTTTACGGCTTTGTCCTGTGGAGGGAAAAAACAAAGAAAACAAAAAAAAAACACTAACACGTGTTTCACATAGGCAGCAACAAGAAGGTCGTAGTANGGGTTAAGAACTCAAAGCTCAGTGGTCCTGTGGAGCTTAGAGGTCTCCCTAAAAATTGCCAGTGTTTGTCGTAGTACTTACTTGGAAGCAGTCAGAGAAAACGTTGAAAACCACCACAACCCTCTTTTCTACAAAATAATAATTACACAATACGTATAAAAAAGAAGAAAGACAAGGCCAAGGACACCACTTCACAGACCAGCTCATCCCTCTTTACCTTTGAACCCATAAGAGGGAGCCAGACACAAACAAATGGAGCACACTTTGGGAAACACAAGGGGGATTCGTCTGATCCATCATGTCCCGCTGTATATACACACACAACAAGAACAACAACCAGATAGGAAAACTGCACCTGTCTTATCAGAATACTACACCCAAAAGCGCGTGCACTCACCCAGATGCACACACACACACACAGATATCCAGCAAAAAATACGCTAGGGAACAACACAGTGCTGCCAGTGCACCAGAAACACAAATTTGTGACAATCAAACAATGAATGTTTAATACCCTAACCATGCCAGAGCTACTGTGCACTCTCTGTAGCCAAACAAAACGATATGGTCACAAAAGAAACATTACAAAATACGCATAAACAGTACAAAGACAGGGCCAAGGTAGTCACCTTACAAATCAGCTCTTCCGTCCGAACCCACAAGGGGGAGCCAGACAATCACAAATGGAGCACACTTTGGCATACTCAAGCGGAATTTCTTCTGACTCAACATGGAACACTGTATATACACACACAGGAAACAACAACCAAAAAGGAGAACGTTGCTGCACCTGTCAAATCAGAACACTACTCCTAAAAGCGCACACACACACACACACAAAAGTCCAGTAAAAAATATGCAAGGGAACAACACAGTGCTGCCAGTGCAACAGAAACACAAATTTGTGACAATCAAACAATGAATGCTTAATACCCTAACCATGCCAGAGCTACTGTGCACTCTCTGTAGCCAAAAAAGACGATATGGTCACAAAAGAAAAATTACAGAATGCGTATAAACAGTACAAAGACAGGGCCAAGGTAGTCACCTTACAAATCAGCTCTTTCATCCAAACATACAAGGGGGAGCCAGACAAACACAAATGGAGCACACTTTGGCATACTCAAGCAGAGTTTCTTCTGACTCAACATGGCCCACTGTATATACACACACAAGAAACAACAACCAGAAAGGAGAACATTACTGCACCTCTAATATCATAACACTACACCCATAAACACACACACAGATATCCAGCAAAAAAAACGCTAGGAAGCAACACAGTGCTGCCAGTGCAACAGAAACACAAATTTGTGACAATCAAACAATGAATGCTTAATACCCTAACCATGCCAGAGCTACTGTGCACTCTCTGTAGCCAAAAAAGACGATATGGTCACAAAAGAAAAATTACAGAATGCGTATAAACAGTACAAAGACAGGGCCAAGGTAGTCACCTTACAAATCAGCTCTTTCATCCAAACATACAAGGGGGAGCCAGACAAACACAAATGGAGCACACTTTGGCATACTCAAGCAGAGTTTCTTCTGACTCAACATGGCCCACTGTATATACACACACAAGAAACAACAACCAGAAAGGAGAACATTACTGCACCTCTAATATCATAACACTACACCCATAAACACACACACAGATATCCAGCAAAAAAAACGCTAGGAAGCAACACAGTGCTGCCAGTGCAACAGAAACACAAATTTGTGACAATCAAACAATGAATGCTTAATACCATAACCGTGCCAGAGCTACTGTGCACTCTCTGTAGCCAAACAAAACGATATGGTCACAAAAGAAACATTACAAAATACGCATAAACAGTACAAAGACAAGGCTAAGGTAGTCACCTTACAAATCAGCTCTTCCCTCTGAACCCACAAGGGGGAGCCAGACAATCACAAATGGAGCACACTTTGGCATATTCAAGCAGAGTTTCTTCTGACTCAACATGGCCCACTGTATATATACACACAAGAAACAACAACCAGAAAAGAAAAGATTGCTGCACCTGTCATATCAGAACACTACACCCATACGCGCGCACACACACACACACACACACACAAACACAAATATCCAGCAACAAATACGCTAGGGAAAGACACAGTGCTGCTAATACAATAAAGGCACAAATTTGTGACATAGTACACACTGCTTACGCTTACCGGAGACAGAATGTTTATGCAGAAGTGCTACGGACGGGCTTCTTTTCCTGACCGAAGCGGAGCTGCACAAGAATTCCGTGACCGTCTTTACGGCTTTGTCCTGTGGGGAGAAAAAACAAAGCAAACAAAAAAAAACACTAACACATGTTTCACATAGGCAGCAACAGGAAGGTTGTAGTGCTTACTTGGAAGCAGTCAGAAAAAAGNCACACTTTGGCATATTCAAGCAGAGTTTCTTCTGACTCAACATGGCCCACTGTATATATACACACAAGAAACAACAACCAGAAAAGAAAAGATTGCTGCACCTGTCATATCAGAACACTACACCCATACGCGCGCACACACGCACACACACACACAAACACAAATATCCAGCAACAAATACGCTAGGGAAAGACACAGTGCTGCTAATACAATAAAGGCACAAATTTGTGACATAGTACACACTGCTTACGCTTACCGGAGACAGAATGTTTATGCAGAAGTGCTACGGACGGGCTTCTTTTCCTGACCGAAGCGGAGCTGCACAAGAATTCCGTGACCGTCTTTACGGCTTTGTCCTGTGGGGAGAAAAAACAAAACAAACAAAAAAAAACACTAACACGTGTTTCACATAGGCAGCAACAGGAAGGTTGTAGTGCTTACTTGGAAGCAGTCAGAAAAAAGGTTGAAAACCACCACAACCCTCTTTTCTACAAAATAATGATTACACAATACGTATAAAAAAGAAGAATGACAAGGCCAGGGACACCACTTCACAGACCAGCTCATTCCTCTTTACCTTTGAACCCATAAGAGGGAGCCAGAAACCAAAAAAATGGAGCACACTTTGGGAAACACAAGGGGGATTCGTCTGATCCATCAAGACCCGCTGTATATAGACACACAACAAGAACAACAACCAGATAGGAAAACTCTGCTGCACCTGTCTTATTACAATACTACACCCAAAAACGCGCGCACTCATCCAGATGCACACACAAAGACAAATATCCAGCAAAAACTAAGCTAGGTAACAACACAGTTCTGCCAGTGCACCAGAAACACAAATTTGTGACAATCAAACAATGAATGCTTAATACCCTAACCATGCCAGAGCTACTGTGCACTCTCTGTAGCCAAACAAAACGATATGGTCACAAAAAAAACATTACAAAGGACGTATAAACAGTACAAAGACAGGGCTAAGGGAGTCACCTTACAAATCAGCTCTTCCCTCTAAACCCACAAGGGGGGAGAGTGGTCACAGGCCCTGACCACCACCGCGGTCGTGATTACTACGGCCAAACATATGTCCCCCACAGGAACAAGGTGCCAGGCATAGATCAGCCCCTACAGAACAGCATGGTCCTATACCATAACTACCACTGCATGGCATTGTCAACCCGAAGAGGAAAACTTGGTACCAGGCCCTGATTATCACTGCATGGCATGGTTAACCCAAAGAGGAAAACTTGGTACCAGACCCTGACCATCACAGCATAGCATAGCTAACCCAAACATAAAACTTGGTACCAGGTCCTGACCATCACTGCATGGCATGGTTAACCCAAACAGGAAAACTTGGTACCAGGCCCTGACCATCACTGCAGAGAATGATTCCCTCCAAGTGGGAGCGGGGTCACAGGCCCTGACCACCACCGCGGTCAGCCCTTACAGGGCAGCATGGACTTATACCATGACCACCACTGCATGGCATGGTTAACCCCCACAGCAAAACTTGGTACCATGCCCTGACCACCACTGCATGGCATGATTAACCCAAACAGGAAAACTTGGTACCAGGCCCTGACCATCACTGCAGAGAATGATTCCCTCCAAGTGGGAGCGGGGTCACAGGCCCTGACCACCACCGCGGTCGTGATTACTACGACCAAACATGTCCACCTCAGGAAAGTGGTGCCAGGCATAGGTCAGCCCTTACAGGGCAGCATGGACCTATACCATGACCACCACTGCATGGCATGGTTAACCCCAACAGGAAAACTTGGTACCAAGGCCTGATTATCACTGCATGGCATGGTTAACCAAAACAGGAAAACTTGGTACCATGCCCTGATTGTCACTGCATGGCATGGTTAACCCAAACAGGAAAACTTGGTACCATGCCCTGACCACCACTGCATGGCATGGTAAACCCAAACAGGAAAACTTGGTACCATGCCATGACCACCAGTGCATGGCATGGTTAACCCAAACAGGAAAACTTGGTACCAGGTCCTGACCATCACTGCATGGCATGGTTAACCCAAACAGGAAAACTTGGTACCATGCCCTGACCATCACTGCATGGCATGGTTAACCGAAACAGGAAAACTTGGTACCATGCCCTGACCATCACTGCATAGAATGCTTAACCGAAATAGGAAAACTTGGTACCAGGCCCTGACCATCACTGCCGAGAATGATTCCCTCCAAGTGGGAGCGGGGTCACAGGCCCTGACCACCACCGCGGTCGTGATTACTACGACCAAACATGTCCACCTCAGGAAAGTGGTGCCAGGCATAGGTCAGCCCTTACAGGGCAGCATGGATCTATACCATGACCACCACTGCATGGCATGGTTAACCCAAACAGGAAAACTTGGTACCATGCCCTGACCATCACTGCATGGCATGGTTAACCGAAACTGGAAAACTTGGTACCAAGCCCTGACCATCACTGCAGAGAATGATTCCCTCCAAGTGGGAGCGGGGTCACAGGCCCTGACCACCACCGCGGTCGTGATTACTACGACCAAACATGTCCACCTCAGGAGAGTGGTGCCAGGCTTAGGTCAGCCCTTACAGGGCAGCATGGACCTATACCATGACCACCACTGCATGGCATGGTTAACCCAAACAGGAAAACTTGGTACCATGCCCTGACCATCACTGCATGGCATGGTTAACCCAAACAGGAAAACTTGGTACCATGCCCTGACCACCACTGCATGGCATGGTTAACCCAAACAGGAAAACTTGGTACCAAGCCCTGACCATCACTGCAGAGAATGATTCCCTCCAAGTGGGAGCGGGGTCACAGGCCCTGACCACCACCGCGGTCGTGATTACTACGACCAAAGATGTCCACCTCAGGAAAGTGGTGCCAGGCATAGGTCAGCCCTTACAGGGCAGCATGGACCTATACCATGACCACCACTGCATGGCATGGTTAACCCAAACAGGAAAACTTGGTACCAAGCCCTGATTATCACTGTATGGAATGGTTAACCGAAACAGGAAAACTTGGTACCATGCCCTGACCAACACTGCATGGCATGGTTAACCCAAACAGGAAAACTTGGTACCATGCCCTGACCACCACTGCATGGCATGGTTAACCCAAACAGGAAAACTTGGTACCATGCCCTGACCACCACTGCATGGCATGGTTAACCCAAACAGGAAAACTTGGTACCATGCCCTGACCACCACTGCATGGCATGGTTAACCCAAACAGGAAAACTTGGTACCATGCCCTGACCACCACTGCATGGCATGGTTACCCCAAACAGGAAAACTTGGTACCAAGCCCTGACCATCACTGCATGGCATGGTTAACCCAAACAACAAAACTTGGTACCATGCCCTGACCACCACTGCATGGCATGGTTACCCGAAACAAGAAAACTTGGTACCAAGCCCTAGCCAGGCATAGGTCAGCCCTTAC